>OX596023.1:9578160-9758027 GCA_951394055.1 Villa cingulata
ATTCTCTTCAGACCTATTAATTAATTGATCAAAAATAAAACAACATGTCATTGGAAGAACTAACCAGTCAGCAGGAAACAACGGGCAGCGAAATCAAACGCATAGCAACAAATTTCAAAAAGGATTCCGCTTCTCGAAAAACTTTTGAATATTTACAGAGTCGTATCAAAAATTTAGATCAACTTTGGGACGATTTCGAAACAATTGATAATGAAATTCGCATCAACCACAGTGACCAACTCGATCATCCTTACTTCATGAACAATTATTATGAGGGCATTCATTCTGGTTACATTGAAATACGGGAAACAATGAGTCGAATGATGAATGAAATCAAGGCAAAATCATCATCTTTCACCAGTGCAGATCCACATCAACAAAAAGGGGAACAAGCCAAACCTTCATCCATTGACAAGAAAGACACAGTCAGCAATATTAACCACAGTGACCAAGTTACATCAAAGACACATCTTTCAGATAATACGTCTACACAGAGCGGAACATTGCAAAATCTTCAATCACAACAAAAGCTATTGATGCAACGTTTGCAACAATTAATCAATGGTTTAAATTTCAGTGAACAGTCACCTCAATACTACACATTGAAATTAAAATCAATCGAACAATATTGGAATGGAATACAACAGTTCCATACCAAACTTTTTGATCTTTTCAGAGACGAACATTTTGCGTACAAGGTGGAAGACTATTTCTACTTGGAAGACAGAGTTCAAGAGACTTTCATGCAACTATACAATCGTATTAATCAACTATCTTCTTCTGAGACTACTTCTGTGATAAATGATTTCCAGAGGCAAGCTACAATGAAACTTCCTACAATTGAGCTACCCAAATTTGGAGGTAATTACCTGAAATGGAGACAATTTCGAGATTTGTTTTCCGAATTAGTTCATAAACAACCAATTGCGGGATGTCAAAAAATGTGGTATTTGAAGAGCAGCTTAACTGATGAAGCGGAAAAACTAATTAAGCATCTTACTACTTCCGATGCAAATTATGACATTGCTTGGAAAATCATTAACAATCGATATGAAAACACTAGGCTGCTGGTTACAGCATTACTTCAAAAATTATTATCACAACCAACTAGTACAATTGAGAGCTCGTCAGCCATCAAGATGTTACACGATACTACCCACGAATGTTTACTTGCGTTGAACAACATAGGAATTGACACAAGTAATTGGGACCCTCTAGTACTTCACATATTAATCAAAAAATTAGACAGAAACACCCACATATTATGGGAACAGTCCCTAACATTGCCTAGAGCTGTTCCATTACTTAAAACATTTTTAGACTTTCTCGAAAACAGATTTCAATCTTTGGAAGCCTTAGGAACTCCAGTGAAGACGGATGGCACCCGTAAGGCACTTTCCACGGTCATGAAACCACAATGCCCTTTGTGTGGTGATGGACATCAGTTATTTGCGTGCAACAAATTTATACAAATGACACATAATGATAGACTTTCATTTGTAAAACGAATCAACGCCTGTTTTAATTGTCTAAAGGTTGGACATTTATTAAGCACCTGTCCAGCTAGAAATTGTAATAAATGTGGAAAAAAACACAATACTCTGCTACACATGCAGACGTCATCGCGCAATACCAATAGTAACAATAAATCTGGCGATTCGCAGAAGAATTCAGATGGCAACAAGATAAATTCAAACACAAGGCCAGGTTCGCAATACAAACATACATCAGCCATAAGCAACTCGACAAATACACAATCCATATCGCTCTCAGCCCAAACAAACACAGGACTCAATAGTTATATTTTGTTAGGAACTGCCAAGGTAAAGGTAGGTAACAACAATGGAACTAGCATCATTTGCCGAGCAATCCTAGATTCTGGATCTCAGTTAAATTTCATAACCGAAAAACTAACCAAGAAGTTAGGATTAAAATCTGCATCAACATCCATAAAGGTAGAAGGTATTGGTATACATCGACAACAAACATATGGACGAGTCAATATATCACTGGAATCATGCATCAATGGATTTCACACACAGCTAGAAGCCTTTGTCTTACCACGTATTATATCTTCTCAGCCTTCACAGTTTATAGATATATCAAACTGGCCCATTCCATCTAACATACCGTTGGCAGATCCTCATTTCAATCAATCCGATAGCATCGATCTTCTAATTGGCGCTGAAATATATTACAGTTTACTAGCAGTGGGACAAATCAAATTAGGCGAAACTTTGCCAGTTCTTCAAAACACAGTTTTTGGTTGGACAGTGGCAGGGAAGGTCAATTATACAGAATCGCTTCAAGCAATTTGTGGAATTTGTTCAGAAGATGAAAGACTTGAACAACGAATAGAAAAAACTTGGCTACTAGATGAAACTGTATGCAACAATAAACCCTTAACAGCAGCTGAAGAGCGGTGTGAAACACATTTTATTCAAAATACCAGCAGAAATAAAGATGGTCGTTTTGTAACTTCATTACCATTTACTGAAGACCCTAGAGTGTTAGGACAATCTAAAGATATTGCATTTCAGCGTCTATTATCTATTGAAAGAAAGCTTGCTAAAAACCCTGAATTAAAGGAACAATATGTGCATTTTATGAATGAGTATGAGACCCTCGGCCACATGGAAGAAGTAAATTTCAATGAAATTCAAGAACCATATTATTTTCTTCCACACCATGCGGTCATTAAACCTGACAGCTCTACAACTAAACTTAGGGTTGTTTTTGATGCCTCGGCTACAACTACAACGAATTTAGCACTAAATGACATCTTAGCGACCGGACCTACGATCCAGGATGATTTATTCTCATTACTTCTCAGGTTCCGTATGCACCGATATGTCTTTACAGCTGATATTGAGAAAATGTATCGACAGATACAACTTCATCCGAATGACAGAAAATATCAACTCATATGGTGGAGGGACGATCCCTCTCATAAATTAAAATGCTTTCAACTTGCAACTGTTACATACGGAACGACTTGTGCGCCATACTTAGCCACACGATGTCTTCAAATGTTAGCCGACGAACAAGCTGAAAATTATCCACTAGGATCTTCAACACTCAGACGAGACTTCTACGTGGATGATGTTCTCACTGGAGCTGATCACTTGGGCACAACCCTTGAGATACAATTACAATTGCAATCACTCCTAAACTCAGCTGGTTTTAAATTAAGAAAGTGGTGTGGAAATCATCCTCAGCTAATGAAATGCATACCCTCTCAAGATCAAGAAATTCAATTAAATTTTGGAAATAAGACGGAAGAATATATAAAAACTGTTGGATTAACTTGGTTGCCAAAAACTGATGAATTTTGTATTAAAACCACATGGCATGAAAATTTACGGATTACAAAACGTACAGCATATTCCGATATTGCGCGCCTATTTGACCCACTAGGTGTAATGGCTCCCGTAATAGTCACTGCTAAAATATTTTTACAAAAACTTTGGTCTTTAAAATATGATTGGGATGCAGCCTTGCCGCAAGAATTGCACACATTTTGGTTCAATTACCGAGAAGGTTTAAAGGTACTCAACAATGTAAAATTTCCAAGATACGTGATGTCCAACAGAAGCTCTTCTACAAATATACAGATACATATTTTCGCAGATGCCTCTGAAAGGGCATATGGAGCAGCTGCATATGTGAGATCCATAGACAAGGACAATCTCACTATTACTCGTCTACTATGTGCAAAGTCTAAGGTGGCACCAACTAAGAAGACCACTTTACCACGTCTAGAGCTTTGTGCTTCTAAACTAGCTGCTGAGCTTGCTCAACGCATAAAAAGGGATCTCAGTCTAAAAAACACATCAGTCTTCCTTTGGTCAGATTCCGAAATAGTGCTAGCCTGGATAAATTCATCATCATCATCATATCATACCTTCGTTGCAAATAGAATCTCCGTAATTCAACAATTAACGATACCCGAACAATGGAGACATGTCAAATCAAAGGATAACCCTGCTGATGTTCTCTCACGAGGACTTCCGCCAAATAAACTAGAAGGTGACATCCTTTGGTTTTACGGTCCACGATTTCTTCATGAATCCGAAACTCTTTGGCCTGCTCCATATACTAAAGGATGTACTTCAGATATTGATAACGAAAGACGAAAGACAGTAGTTTCAGCTCCAGCAGTACATGAAATTGATAACATACTTTCCAAAATTAACAGTCGAAACTCTTTTAGGAGAGCACAGCGAGTCATGTCATATATTTTACGTTTCACTAATGCCATGATCAAATCCATTAGAGGGCATTCCTCCAAATCAACAGCACAATTTTCTCTACACAACCAGTCTGATCTCATCCCTAGTTCCAAGGAATTAAATGAAGCACAAAAAACTATCATTAAACTTATTCAGAGAGACCATTTTAAGGAAGACATGGAACATCTGTACAAATTTAAGGAAGTTTCCAAGAACAGTCCCATAAGCAGTCTCTCTCCATTTATCGACAACGATGGACTACTCAGAGTGGGAGGTCGCCTCGAGGCATCTAATTTAGCATATGAAGCTAAACATCCTATGTTGATGCCATATTCACATCCATTAACAAAATGCCTAATGATGGACCTCCATAAGGAGCATATGCATGTCGGTGCACAAGCATTACTTGCAATAGCTAGACAATTTGTATGGCCAATAAAAGGAAAAATCATATGTCGAGCAGTAGTACAACACTGCTTACGCTGCGCCAGGGCCAAGCCCGTCTTTTTAACACAAATGATGGGGAATTTGCCTTCACATAGGGTACAACCATCCAGACCCTTTTTAAATACTGGAATCGACTTCTGCGGTCCTATTCAAACCCATTTCAAAATACGAGGAAAAAGACCACAAAAGTCCTACATTGCAGTATTCTGTTGCTTCGCTACCAAGGCCGTTCATCTAGAGATCGTCACCGATTTAACTACACAAGGATTCCTAGGGGCCTTGCGAAGATTCATGGCTAGACGAGGGCGATGTCAGACTATCTATTGTGACAACGCTACCAATTTTATCGGTGCTAGAAATTCAATAGAGGAAGTAACAAACATGCTACATTCAGACAAGGCGAAAGCAGACATATCAACAGAGTGCAGTTTGAAGGGCGTTGATTTTCAATTCATACCACCTCGTGCTCCTCACTTTGGTGGATTGTGGGAAGCAGCAGTGAAGTCGGCTAAACATCTTCTTTATCGTACACTGACTTCAGCATCACTTACTTACGAAGAATTGGAAACAGTGGTATTGGAAATAGAAGCCATATTGAATTCCCGGCCACTTACACCGCTATCTGCTGATCCGAACGATCTAGCTGCCTTAACACCAGGCCACTTTCTGATTGGCGAACCATTAACTAGCACAGTAGACCCAAATGCTTTCCCTGCTAGAGGCAATCTCATCACTCGATGGAAATTTGTGACACAACTGAAAAACGATTTTTGGAGACGATGGTCTACAGAATATCTCAGTCAGTTACAGTACAGGCACAAATGGAAGCAACAATGCAACAACGTTAAGCCAGGAACCATGGTCTTAATCAAGGAGGATAATACACCTTCTTTAAGATGGCCCTTAGGTCGAATCATAAACATAATAAAAGGAAATGACGGACTAGTTCGTGTAGTTGACATCCGAACAGCAAATGGTGTTATCCGAAGGCCAATACATAAACTCGCTCCACTTCCTATAGAAACAAAGGAGGAAGAAACTTTAACAGAAGATTCCAGAAATGTACCATCAACCTCAGCTGAATCAACAACAAATTCTTCAAAGGATAATATTACACCAAAACCCAATTCAAGGAAACGACAAAAATTATCAGCAAGTTTAGTATTTACCACCTTATTAGCAGCATGTTTCACACTAACGCCGACACTTAGCTCACCCATTGAAACAAATTCATTCACAAATCAACCAGGAATTTATTTTGAAAATCTTGGATCAGCAAATATTGTAGCAAATGATTGGAATCTAATAGTATTCTATGATATGAATCCATATTGGAAAGAATACAATTTTATCCAACTATGTACCAAAAGGCTTCACGAAATATGCAATAGTCTTGTAGAAAAGGAATTATGCACCTCCACCATAGAGCATTTACAACATCTACAAGATCAACTCTCCACAAACCACGTGTTACTAACAACAAATAACACCATCATCAGAACCAAACGAGGTGCAATAAATGTAGTTGGGAATGTGGCTAATGCCCTCTTTGGAATACTAGACTCTGAATATGCTGAAAGGATGTCTCAAACTATAAACAATATACATAAAAATGAAAATAATTTGCATGAACTATTGAAAAACAACACCTCCATTTTAGATGCCACTCTTAACATAATGAAAAAAGAAGAAGAATCCATAAATAGGCAATTTCAACAATTAGAGCAACATATGGAACAAGTAGTCAAGAATTTTAAACAAGAAAAATTACTACAAGTTTTTAATTCGGTCACTTTATTAACTGCCTTCAGCATATCCAATCTTGCTCGTACTCAGAATACTATTCTGGATGTGTTATCATATTCTCACCACGGAAGGATTAATCCTCTTTTGATAACTCCCTTGCAATTATCGCAAGAATTAATAAAAATTAAAACGGCTTTACCACCTTCATTACGACTACCTCTGGATCCAGAAGATTTGCTTAGTTATTTTAAAATCATGACGATTGAAGGAAGAGTTACAGCCCGGCAAATCATATTCAAACTATCCATTCCATTATCATCATTGGAGGATTATGAATTATTCAAAATCACACCTGTACCAGTTCAAATAAATGACACATTTTATACAATTAAGCCAGCTTCTCAATTCTTAGTCGTCAATTTATACCGGGACCAATATTATCCTCTTAATGAAGAAGAATTACATTATTGTATAATTATTACCAGAGATAAACACTTATGCAAGCAAAAACACCCCATTTATAGAAAAGGCTCTAAGATTAGTGCATGTGAAATCGATCTCATCAATCATATGCCTCTTCCATCAAGCTGCCAAATAATCAAGATGGGAAATGGTCCACACTGGATTCAATTATATAGTCCTAACCAATGGATATATGCACTGGAAAAGGAAACAACAGTTAACGTAGTCTGCGGAGAAAACACTACACATAATTCACTTCAAGGGACAGGTTTATTAAAAATACATGATAAATGCTGCATCAAACAACCTTTACTTACGATTCAGGGACATAACATCTATCCTTCTAACACTCGAACATCGTTCATACCATCAACAAATTTAACTGATGTAATCATCAAAAACTACACTCAGATTGATACTACTTACAATCATCACAACAATAACGAATCATTCATAAACGAGATAGACATTCTCAAGAAGGAATTACAACAATTAAGAAATAACGACCAAGTGAACCTCACTACCCATGATGTCCATCAATTTTCAATTGGATATACGGCACTTTCATTGGTAATTATACTGATCATCATCACCATCGCTTACAAATGCCGTAAACACATAACATCAAATAGAGCTAAGCAGCATGCACCAAAACCAGCACCACGCCATGAAGACACAAAATGTTCAACTCAAGAAACTGTCAACACCGGCTTCAATCCCAGTTTCGACATATAAATAATTCCTCACTATCGTTCAGCGTAGGGGAGGATGTTTAGTTTTAAGTAATATATATATAATACAATACATTGTTATAAAATAATACTTAATTCTAGTGATGATAAAATTCTTTATAGTAGATTAATAAATTGAATTTCTGCAAGATAAGCATGCAAATGTAATATGATACCTTTGTTTTGCACTTAAAATACTTTGATATATATAATAGCATTCTTGCAGTTATAAATTTGTAATCCAATGCTTTGTTTTTCTTAAGTACGATACATAGTAATACATTAAATTATTTTATGTATTTAATTCATTTTAATTATAAATTGTTAATTTAGCATTTTTGATTTTAGCTTTAAGACAATGATAAATTTTTGTATATAAGGACATAATTTTGGTTCAATAAATCAGTTTTTACCACGACAACAGTGACTAAAGACTTAATTCGATTTTCAAGTGAGTCTGCTTGAAACACTGTTATTAAAACTCAATTTAAGAATTGTGTAGAGGTACTAAGAGCCTTTTACACACACAACACTAGATCGAGGTTTATGTGCCTTAGATCATTGTTTAGGTCAAAATAAAAGAATTTTGATCATCAACAATAAATATGAAATTTTCTTCTTCTTCTTCTATTCGTTGATTAGAAAAAATTTCTTGCCAGATAAACTATAAAAAAAATATTGTTTTTTTTTTTTTTTTTAAAAAACTTTTATTCAAAATCAAATATTTCTCTATTACTGTATACGGTATAGGCGCATAGGTAAGTAAAGTATATAATGCAGACATACTCATATATTCGTAAATCGTACCACTTACTATATACATACGAGTTCATATATACACTTGCTCAATTCCAATTCATAATTCATATCTACACGTTGCTATAATATATGTGCTACATTTATAAAGTCTTAAAGGGTCAATGTCCTATAAGTTTTGATGTAAAATATTATACGAGGAGTATACATATTTTCTCCGATTTTTGTATTCATAATTGTTTTTTTTTTTTTTTCGTTATTGTTATAGTATGTATATTGGCATTAGTTTTGTTATTTTTTCTCCATTATGTTTTACGTATGTATATAATTTAGTATATAAATAAAAACTAAAATAGGAACAAAATTATGTATTTATACTCTTACGAGTATAACTATAATACCTAATACTGTCTCGTTATTTACAATGTAAAAATAAAATAAAATAAGGACACTAGAACATTTATAGGAACGTAAACCTCAGATTTATATGGTATTATTACAGTGTACCTAACCCATATATACATTCTATAACACATACAGATGAGTATGTATATACTATTTAAGAGTACTCGTGCATATTATGTAACCGCATCATTTTAAATTCCAAATTATTAAAATGCTAAACACCGAACTATTTATGTAGAAACAAGTTGTACAAGAAGAAAAAGAAAAGAGAGAAAATATTCTATATATACATACATAAATAATTCTACATCCTTCCTATAAACATATGAATATCCTTCCATATATGTATTGTAATCTACACAAATATATAATTTCGTAACCGCATATGTTACAATAAAAGCACTCATGTACATACAAGCAAGCACAAGTATGCAATATGTATAGTTTGATGTAGTTAGTTACCTTGTGTAGGGCAAACTCTTCAAAAACAACATACATAACACATATAAACCTGTAAACATGCAACAAAAGTCGCCTTGAATTCAATCAATATACAATATACAAGCATTTTTGGAAATTCAGTTAAAATTTGTAGTGAGAATTTTTAGAAGCGCCCGAATTCTTTTATCATTTTATACTTGGAAAAATACTGTACCAAACTACTCCATACATCGATTTTACGTTGAGAATAAATTTCAAACCAATTTCCCAAAATTCGCATAGTGACAGATAATGAGGGACAGTTTTAACGTCAACATTTAAGTGCAGTTTTGATCGTTGCTAGAGTTTCGATTTCAGTTTCACAAATCACAATATTCACTAAGGTAAAATTTGAAAGTCTCTTAAGCTTAATATGAGTGATGGTTTCAGTTTCTCTTTAACAAAAATTCTCAATTTGAAATGTGAATGCCATTTTGTATTTTTGAATTTTTCAACTTCCGCTAAAATAACAATCTAAACTAAATACTCCGGTCTATCAAGACTATAATAGTACTCTTAAAAGTTTGAATAAATGATTTTAGGGAATTGTGATTTTATTTAAAGATTTGAAATAAAAAAAAAACGAACTCCTTTGTACATTTGTTACTTTTAAAATGTTATCAATTAAATTTTTATGATTCATTCCCTATTGATTTTTGTATTTTAAAATCAGTTCAATTGTTTGATGATTTCTATTTGAAAATCAGAAACAAAAAACAGTGTTGATTTTCCTTTTTGAAATAAAAAAATTTGGAAAAACTTTATTTTCCGTATTCTTTATGTTTTTTTCTTTGTTTTTAATTTTTGGTTTAGGGATAGCATTGAAATGAAAATGGTCAATACCAAACGTAAATGTGAAAAAAAGAAATGGAATTGAGTTAAAAGGAAAAACCATGAAAAACTTTTTCATTTTTTAAACATAAATTCACCTTAGTCGTAACGTTCTGATTGTACTCTTCAGACACATATTCATATACATAATATGTATATAAATGTTTTTTTAAAAAGAAAGAAATACATTAGAAATTATATTTATTATAGCTTAAGGATACATATAGGCATGTACAGGTATAAATATATTATATGAATATCCTTTTTTAAGGAATAAAAATATGTGGCAGTAATGAAGTTTATTTAAAACTTTCTATGGAAAATATTTACGTTATATAGAATCATAGCCCTACAGCATACAGAATGTAGACATCTAACATGAATATTGAAGGAAAAATAAATGAAGAAGAAGAAGAAGAGGTAGTATGTAGAAAATAAGAAGTAGACTTTGAAAAATAAAGAAAAAAAAATAGCAAGGAGAATATGCAAAATAACTATAGATATATAGGAGGTAAATATGAATGTAACTAGAAAGGAATATTTTGAAAACAAAAATGGAATACACAGGACATAAGATACACATTATACGCACACATGTACATTACATATACATTTACGATGAGTATTTAACGTGTAAATAAATGGTAACATATAACAACAAAGTGTAGGAATATGTACATACGTATACACAGATTCAACTTATATGTATGTATATCCTTGCGGTAATATATGCACAAAATAAATAGCGCGTGTAGAATATGGTTTTGCATTTAACAAGAAAAATGGACTCAAATGTTTGCCTATCCCATACGACAAAAAAAAACAAATATGTACACTTAAATACACATTCACACACACTCCTATCTATTATGTAGGAAAGGATAAAAAGAGAATCTAAAAGAAAAAAAAACTAGCAGACAAATAAAAATTTGAATAAAGAAAAAGAAAATATCTGGGAAAAAAAAACACCAACAAAAAAAAGGATACATAATTTTCCAGAAAAAAAAAAATGTTGAAACATTGAAAACGAATGATGCATAAATAGAATTGAAAACAAAACACCGTCTGGGAATATGTGGATTATCGTTCGTTATATAATCATACTAGCTGTACATACATATACGTATAAGAAAACTTACGCATATATTTTGTAGTCGTAGTATGTATGTACACATACCATATTTGTAAAGTATAAAGTATAAAAAAAATATCAGAACATTTTTATCCAAGATGTTCATACGTTTGCTAATGTTGCTGCTGCTGCTAGTACTTCTGTACTTACAGATAAAATGAGATAAGCTGATGATATTCAATGGGAAGAGACGAACAAAACAATGTTACTCTGTAAAACGGTAAAACTTTATTTAAGTATAAGTATGGGTGTAGCCGTGTAGCTGAAGATAAATAGTACACATATTCGTATAATGGGATCAAATCATTCACAGTCAAAATATGATGACATTTTTAATCGAATCGATTTTACTTTCTTTTTTTCTTTATCGTATTTTTTGTCAGCTAAAATTAAAATGAATTTAGAGTTATTCGTGAATAAAAACAAAAGATAAAGAGAGTTGACAAATTGAAAAGTACAAAAATAAAAAAATAAAAAAAAAATTTAAAAACAAAAATGATAAAATATATTAAAATTTTTAAACCGCGGATTTCATTAAAAAAAATGTATTTTCTTTCATTCTAGGTTTCTAGGAATCATTTTCTTTTTTTCTTTTGTATATTTTCATAGGTTTTTTTTTTGTTTTACACTTTACCTACAAACCTACTTAAATACGGAAAAGAAAAAGTAAAGCATACAAATTCATTTAATTTCATTTTTTTTTAAAAATTTTTTTTGTTTCTAGTTTTTTTCAAAATTAGAAAAAAATGTTTTATGAAACTCTTCAATTTTAAATTTCTAATTTCACGAAAAAAGAATAAAAAAACAAACAAAAAAACTGTGAAAAGATTTTTATTTTCGTCTAGATATTATATAAAAATTTTCTGGCAGAGAAAAAAAAAATGAAATGAACAATTTTATAGAGTATGTATACGTACTTACATTTTTATAATCAGACATTACAGTCGATCATATCTAAATTGGAACATTTTTTGTTTTGAAAATTTTAAGGAGACAATTAAATTCCATTTCATTTATCAGAATTTCAACAGAAATGGTTTTTTGTCTTAAACTAGGACGAGTGTACCTTTTCACTTTACTCGATTTTCTGTAAAAAAGTGGTATGAGCAGAGGTCGAGTCGTGTATGGACAGAGGGGAGGCAGTTTACTATTCTCCTCTCCTCTTTACAATAAAATAAAAATAAATTAGATTGTAAGCATTTTGCTTACAAGTCCAAACAATTTTTAGAGTCATAGTAGAGCTTGTTCAAAATTCGCAGCGAATAATCTGCGCATGTTTCTCTTGAAATTAAATATGTACATAAAATGATTATATGTATTTGTGTTTTTCTCCCATATAAACCTGAAAAAGTGTAACCACTACAATTATAACCTCGCTCAAAGCATGACGCCATACTCTCACTGCGCATATATTCTATTCGCTACGAATTTTGAACAAGCCATACATATAGTATATCATATGGAAGTCTCCAGAAATTCAAGATCAAAGATCGACTACCTGTTACAATCAAAAAATTGTTTGGACTTGTAAGCGAAATGCTTACAAGATAAACCTCAATTATGATTAACAGACAGAATCTTCGCTACACTCTGTTTTATGTATATACGTTAGCAAACATCAACGAAGTGCAATTGAATAGAAACTTGGTACCTACGTACAAAAAAATAATGACATAGAATCGAAAAGAAATAAGGATAAAAATACATCTCCTGTTCTCGAAATATTTGTAGTAATCTACTTGCGGCATCAAATAGCTCAGCTATTATTAGATTATTCTAAAATCAGTCTGTCTAAGCATATTATCATGTAATTCAGTTTGGTTTTTCACCATCCACAATATACAATAAAATGTAAGTGCAAGAATATGATTTGTTATCATTGTTATATGATTTGATATGATTTGTTAGGCATTGAACTTTTGGTGTTGATATTAGTGCACTCATGATAGCCATAGCAATAAGTCTAGAAATCACTTCGCTGAAAGCTCTGACTCTCTGAGACTGAGAGCTGTAGGGCTATATGGAAAAAGAAGAAGAAGTAATTTAGCTCAATGCTTTTCAAGAGCTCCTATTATCCTATCATACCAATAATAACGATGTTTGACCAAGTATGATGTCCATTTCCAGATAGACCCACTCCACTGTCTATGAATAAAATACACAACAATAAAATGTATAAAAGAAAATATAATGAACAAATACAATTATAATAAAATATTCATTCCGTTCAATTTTATTCAAAATTTTCATCTTTTCAATTTAATTTATACATTCTTATAGTATATGTATCTCTCTTTGTCTATACATATTATTTGTCTATGTTCATTATGCAAAGAAATTTTTCAGACTATACAACGTTCATGTTTGTATACCTATATGCATTTACTTTAAAAGACAATAAAGCAAAAAATTTTTACTAAAAATTTGAATGAAAATTATTTTAAATATAAAACATAAAATACAAAAATATAAGAACAACAATTTTCATAATAATTCATTAAATATTTTATTGCGATGAATAAATTTTTATTGAAAAGGATATAAAAAGAAAATATGTGTGAAATTTTAAATAGGTATATGTACATACATATATACTTGTATATACATATATTTTTTTATGAAAATGCAATTTAAATTATTTATATAGGATGGACGTATACGTAAATGTATATTGAATGCGAAAAATCGAAAAAGTAAAAAGGATTTTATAGTATACATACATATACATATAGTTATATTTGTGTGTAATACTCGTATGTTAATGTACAACAACATAAAAGAGGTGAAAATAATTTAAATTTAAATTTTGTTTTGATATTAATTGAAAATAAAAAAAAATTTTTTCAAACAATAAAAAGGAACTTTATGAAAATATTTATAAGAAAAATTAAAACGAAAAAAAAAGAAAATTAGCAAACTTGTAGTAAAATGAATGTAAGTGTATTTTTGAAAGGGAATTTAATTAATTTCTTCTTTTAAATTAAAAAAATAAATTTTTTTTATTCCAGAAACTGAAAGAAAAAAAAAGGAAACGAAATATAGAAGAAGAAAATATATTTTTTTTTTCTTTGAATTAAATTTTTTTTTTTTGTTTTTATAAAACAAATTATTCGAAAAATAACCATCTCTATCTATATCCTTTTTTTTTTTTTGTTTGTCCTTTATTAATATGCATAAATTTATGTCGAATAATGTACAATAATATAACGTATAGTATACATCCGAACATTTATAACACAATAATTTATGAAAAACAAAACTTTTTTTTTTTTTTTAGTTTTATTATGCATATTTTCGTCCTGAACGAAAAATATAAATAACCTAAATGTATGTACATCTATAATTCATCTGTGTATTCATAAATTTATCAAAATTCATTTAGCAAATTTTTCATAGAGAAGACAATATGTATATAGTCTCAATATATTTGACAAGTTACAACTTTAGTATATATATGTATATGTATGATGTATGCTTCGTATACACACACATACATACACACAAATGTACAATGTATCATATAAAAAAAAATGATAACAACAAGAAAATAGGACCATAAGCTAAAAACAGAAATAAAAAACACCAAAAAAAAACAGAAAAAGGACTAACAAGGCATTTTATTACTGTATATATTTTATTTTTATTATTTTTTTCTTATTTTCGAATATGTACATACATTTTTATAGGTAATAACAAAAAAAAAAAGAATTGACAGAAATTTAATAAGGATAACAGTATAAAAAATATATGTATGTTAATACGATATATAGACTTTTCCATTGTACTTATACGAGTATATGTAGATATACTTATATGTACATATACATATTACTCATATTATTGTATGTCCTTATTCCTTAATAAATCATTTATTTCATAAATATGTACATACATATATATATAGTATATATACCGAACAGATACATTTAGATTTATTTATAGATGAGGTTCATAATTTTTTGAAAGAATAAGAATATATGGAAAAAACATATATACATATGTACGTATATATAAGAGAATTTCACGTATATGATGATGCCCTGTATCGACATACATATACGTATATTATATGTGTATTGAAGTACATACTTATATAATATATAGATATGTAGTTATGTATATGAAAGTAAATGTGTGTGCTATACTATGTATAAGAGTGGACTTTTAGTTTAATTTTTGCGTACATAAATTTTTCAAAAAAATGTGTTATCGATTATTTTTTAGTAGTGAATTTTTTCTCTCAATATATCGTTCGATATATTATACCAAACATATAAATGTACATACATATGTACTTGTACGAGTATGTAAGGTACTTACTCATGTTCTCATATAATTGAAGAAAGACGATACTAAAAGCCAATATATACTCGTACGTGGCATAATTAGTTTATGGTCATGGTTAAGTTTCATTTCATATTCATGGGTATACGTATACGAGTATATAATAAAGCTCAAAGAAAACAAAAAAAAAAAGAAATTCATTAAAAAGAAGAAGAAGAAAAAAGGCTACAACAAAAAAAAAATAAATAAAAAAAAATGAGAACATAGATATAATAAACGAGGATATAAATTCAATTATATGATATACTAATGGATATAATAAATTTTCGAGCGAAATACAATATTAAACAGTACCAGTATTACCTATATATATGTAAGAATATGTATACACATGCATCTATAGGTGTAAATATTCTAAAGTAATCAATATTGAAATTTATGGTTATAATGAAGATATAATGTACACATACTCGTCTATACATTACAAACATCTACAACCTATAAATAATGCTCATATTCATGTGTACAGAGTATTTTTTAAACGACCAACACAGACACAGGCAGCAGAAATAAACTCAAATGTTTACATTTTTATGAAAGAATTTTCAATTTAAGAATCAATTTATTTTTTTTTTTCTATTTTGTTTTTCATATCCCAGTCCCAGATGAAAGATATACATAGGTTTTTGTTTTTTACATTTTGAGAGCATTGAAATACATATTTAATAATAAATTTATTGGCTGTCGTATCGTTAATGATCTGATTTTTTGACATAATTCTCTTTAATAATGATTGGAAAATATTTAAGTTGTTTCTAATCTCGAATTTTCTCAAAGTTTATAGATTTTCAATTTTGATATAATGTATACTTTAGTTGAATAAATTTGATGTCAAACTATAAATTTTGATTATCAACAATGCAACATTTAAAATTAAATGATTCTATATACATTATGCAACAATTTTGTTCCCAATAAATCATTCATTCTTTAATAACGAGAAATTTTTCTATGAACATTAGAAGAAAAAGAAAAAAAAAAAAAAAAAGAGTAGCAAAAAAATTTAAAATCTTTTAATTTTCTAAAACTTTATGACATACATTCCAAACACTTGAATGTTCTTCATTGTATAAGTTTTCCTTAAATTTATTATAACACTTTTCTTGTAATTATCTTAGATACATATATGTATGTTCATATTTCGTTAAACAAATTTAATCACTATACTGCTACGAAGCTTTACGTTACAATGTATAGATGCATCCACACCCACATACTGAAACTAAACATGCTCGTATGTATGTACGTATCTACTTATATGTTTACATGTATCTTTTTATACTTTTAAAAATCTTTCTAAAAATTGATATGACTACTGTCGAAAAATTTAATTAAAAACATTCCACAGATGAATTTTCTCAAAAAGTCATTCAAAAGTATACTGTATCTGTGGATGTATATAAACATGAATATGTTTTCGTACAATAAACGTATCATCATAATACTACCTCTCCCCTTATTCACTCATACACACTATTAAAAGTTGAAAAGAAAACTAAAATCCTCATTATTATCGTCATGCACAAAGAAACAGAAAAAAAAACCATCGAAACCCACTTGTATGTAAGTACATACATATACATACATATATCTCATTATCCACACTCATTCCTGATACTTTATTTATACAAATAAAACTCTACCATATACTACATATTCATACAGACACATATACACACAATTTACGAATGATAACGTGTACGATAAACAAAAGAACTTTTCCTTATTTTTTTTACATTCTTTCAGTCTTGTTCTACATCCATACGGGTATATTTTATATAAATTTTTTTTAAAAATGTGTATGAAACTGTATGTGTACGTATGTATAAAATATATATGTAGTGAAATCATTACCCGGAATTCCCTGGGATAGTTGTGTTTCATCATGAGACGAACGACGTCGCATCCTTAAATCTTCTCGTGATAATCCAGATGAAGTTTGTCTTGTCTGAACACCAGGCTGTTGCATTAATGTGGTTGTTGTAGCAACAGGAACACCACCACTACCACCACCAACATTACCACTTCCTAAAGGATATCCTCCACCATCAGCACCAGATGATGACATTGGTATACCACTATTAATACCGCCACTACCACCTCCAATCAGTTGATGTCGAATATGTTCTCGAAAATCTCCACTAACCATGCTACTGCTAAAATCCTGTGATCGATGTCTAGTGTATTGTAATTCCAGAGGTAAATTTCTATCCAATGAACGCATATGATGTTCAACAGAAGATGCACGTATTACGTGATCTGATTGTCCTACACCACCACTACCAATGCCACCACCACCACCACCACCACTACTACCAGCACTACCACGTAATTTTATTTCCTCCAAAGTGCTACGAATATTCGGATTCGATTCCATTGAACGAATATTACCATGATAATTGTCAAGGCGCATTTGATCCATACTCAAATTACGTTCAAGACCTCTCATTGTCGGATTGAATGATTGTCCATCCATTCCCAAACGCATATTTTCTAATGCACGCATATTTTGTGCAGATCCATCCAAAGATGTTATAGATCCCATCGAACGGATATTTCCAGCTTTAAATTCCAACGGATAATTATAGTTTTCTACCATCGATTGATTTGTAGCCGCTGCCGCTTCAAGTGATCGTAAATTCATTTGTTCTTGCATTGCCCTTTCCATATTTCTGAGACCACTTTCAATTCCCCGTAATGCATCCTCAGAACCAAAATCTTCTGTTGGCGAAATCTGTTTCACAGATTTTTTAGATTGTAGCTGAGGTGAATTTGAAGCAGTCGATGGAGTTGAACGAAAATTTGCCTGAGTCGTGTTCACGTTTCGTACACCGAATTGTGGTGAATTCATTAATTTTTCACTAAATTTTGGAATTGATTGTGGTGAACCGGTAGCAATAGTTGTTGCTGCTGCTGCTGCTGCTGTTGACGAAATTTTTTCTTGAAATTTATGTATCATTTGTGGTGTACCAGGTGGTCTGGCTGGAATTTGTGGTGAACCTGTTTGTGATTTATCTTTGAATTTTATCATAAATTGCGGTGAATTTTGAACACTTTGTGGTTTTTGTGGTAATGGAGGTGGTGGTTGACGATTTATAATTCCTATACCAGCACCACTACCAACAACAACACCACCACCACCACCTATACCACCATCTGCTGATACAATTTTTTTCAAACTGTGACGTTTCGGTGGAATTTCTGGTGGTGGTGGCTTATTATGAATATCAGAACGTGACGGTATTTCTGGTACTTTTTTTGCTTCGGCTTGTGATTTGAGCATTTCTTGTGCACGTAACGCTGCTTGAGCCGCTAATTCTTGTGTTAATTTTGGAATTTCTCTAGCTATTTCTATTTTTCCTGTAGCAGAAGCAGCAGATGATGATGTTGTTGAAGATGATTGTTGCTGTTGAGATTGCAACTGTTGTTGTGACATTTGAGACATTTTGATTTCGTTTCTTTCTGTTACTTTGAGCTTTAGTAAATATGTATACTGTATAATATTTTAAAATTTTTATAATTAATTTTATATATATTTATGTATATAATGAGGTTTATAATTTATGTGCGTTAAAATTTTCAAATAAGATATGTATACGTATGGTTATATTTTGTGTATTACAACTGATTTTTATATTTATTTATTTGATATTATTATTACTAAGTAAGCATATGTTATATTCAAAATTAAAGCAATTTATTATTATTATATGGCCACTAAATAAATTATGGTATTTTTTTCTTCACTTTATTTTTATTTTTTATTAGATAGATTATTAATATTTACTCAATTCAAATTTAATAATAGGATATGTGTAATTATAAATCACTTTTAAATGATTGCACTTTAAATAATAATATTACGGATACGATAATATAATTATATATGTGATTAACACTTGTATAAATGCCTAAGGATATTATTACACTAGCTAAGTATTCATGAATATACATATAATATATACCCACAGGTGCCACACGATATTTAAATCAAATACTGATCGATACACTCTTATTAAATCGATTTTTTATAAATTTTATTTTTACTTTTCAAAATGATATCTTATTAATTTATATATTTCCTTTCAAAAAAATTCACTTCAATTAAATAGAGAGAATTTATTTCATAACATCGACACTGACACTGATTCTGTGAAGTGATGACTGAAACAAAATGATTACACGTTTTCTCATCACACAAATTTATCTAATTTTTTTTTTTCAATTTTTAATTATTTAATAACACTATGAAAATGATAGTGGCTAATAATTTATAACCGTATATCTATGGATTTGCTAAAACTAAATAAATAACAAAAGGATATTTTTTTTTTTTTGTGTAATCTAATATAATTTCCGAATTCTATATATCAAAATAATTATTCACTGTTGCTACTCGTAAAATAAAATTGTATTACAATTCTCATTTATGAATGTATGTATGAAGAAGTGAATATTTTACAATATAGTACATAGTATAGTTGGATATATTAAAATTGTTTCATATGTTGATACAGTGATGGTACATAAGTATAAATGCTCGTAGTGAAATTTGATATACTATAGTACCGGTACGTGCTAAATGCTAATAATTATCGTTCTAAACGCAAGAACAATAATAACATGAAAAATAAGATGATGATGATGAAGAAGAGATATAAGTGGTAGTGCTGGCAGAAGCAGATTTGTAATAACAACAAAACCAATAATTATTATGCATTTATAATAATTTTCCTTTAAATATGAGTATGTGAATGAACGAGTTTGTATCGATGGAATAACATACATACAAATAGGTATCTCACATATTCACACTACACTTTGTATTCGTTATACTCATACAATATGATGGTGAATGTCATTATACTTTATGTACATTATGCGTGCGTATTTTTAAATACAAATAATAGTATTCATGAATTAAAATTTGTGATTGTTTCACGTAAAATTTACAATTTTTGTGTATTTAAATTCGAAATTAGCCGGGTCTATAATATTGATGCGTAAATAACTCTCAACTGATGCACTATGTTTAATATTTTCTTTAATTTATTATTTTCACAATTCAATAATATTTTTTTCTTAATTTTTTCTTTTAGAATTTCTACTATTTTAAATTTTACAAATTTTTTCTATACTTCTCCACTATCTATACTTCACTCAGTGTTGTTTTGAAATTATATTCTGTTATTTTTCAATATAAAATTTATTAAAGTCACGTTTTTCTTTTGAGCATATTTTTCGAATATCCGCGAGTACATATATATAATATTCTCCCTTATAATAATAATTTTCCTCCAAACAGGATACTACATATATGTATGTATAAATGTATGTATAGTATTCTCCTTTTTATGTATAGAAAATTTCATATGTCTATACAGCTTTAAATAGAAATATAATTTTTGTTTTTTTTTTTTAATTTATTTTCAGTTCTCTTCAGGACAATTTTCCATATAAATTTATTTAATAATGTATCCAAGTATACATACTATACTATGTATGTAGTATGTAAGTAACACACATTTATGTTTATCGTCTAGCAGTTGGTAAATTAAAAAAGTACATAACATAAGAGTATACCAATATATAGTAAATTTTCACCTGGGATTTAACAGATTGTATTCGTATATCCACACATACTCTCGTACATACATATGTACATATATTAAAAGACGACGACGACGACGACGATCACAATAACACAACAAAAATTAAATGTTATAAAAGCAAAACATAAACCAATAACGTTATCCTTCAAATATAATTTTGTTTTGCCGGAATCATAAAAAACTAAAAAATTATCGTTTTATTATTTTTATTTTTTATCTTATATTCTTCTTCTTCTTCTTCTTATCGTCGTTATAACAGTGATTGTACGCATGCATACAATTTTGATATGAAAACAATACTAATACTGAGTTAGGTAATACACAGAGTAGAAAATTTTTATTTTCGTGTATTATTATTTTAATACTTTTATATATCAAGCATTTCTATGGGGGTGTACGCGAGTATTCGTAATAATGTACACACGAGTTGACTGGAATATGTATGCGTGAATATAAAACGTGAATTATATATACAAAAAGTTTTATGAAATTTTCTTTTATCTTTTGTTGATCTTATACTCATACACATAAGTATATACATTGAAGATGTGTATTTTTTCGAATATTCGTATATGTATATAGTTTACGAATTTGCGATTGTATATTCGTTGAATTTTCGAAAAAAAAAAAAATTTTTTTGTTTTCGTAATTATAAATTTTTGTCTTGAACACGCACATATACCAACATTTATGTATGTAGTATATAAAAAATATAACGTGAGGGTTAAATACACACTTTTGTCATATATGCGTGTATAACAAATGTATACTATATTTTATTATCATAACAAAAACACTCCGGTTTTATATACATATTTATGCATTTGGAAGCGAATACAAAAACCTACACATTCGCACATTCGTATAAAATGTACACGCTTACATTTACACCATACATAAATATAAGTACATATGTACATATATATTTTTTGAAAGCTTTATTTTACTTGCTTTGGGTTATCGTAAATTTTCAGACACGAAACGAATTTTCAATTTATTTTTATTTTTTTTGGGAATTTTCTCAAATAAGAATAATTATAATATTTTATAAAATTAAAGTTTCATTTCCTTTTTTATATCATTTCTGGAACAACACAAAATATTTTATTGATAACATTCCAGTCCTAAAGGACAAAACTTATTAAAGATTAAATCTTTTACACTATATTATATATGTAAGCATATCCTTTTTTTATTACATGTACAAGTGTTATATGTAATGATATGATATAGGTATTATTATTTATATTATAGACGATATAAATATGTACGAGTATTTATAAATATTTATCCTTAAATATGCAAAAAAAAAAATTCCTTCACACAAAATTCTATTTATCGAAAATTTTGATTATTTTCTTTTACAAAAATTAAATAAAGGATTATCAACGGGTGGTTATAGTAAACACTATTCACTTATTTGTAGCGATAATTTTTCATTCAATGATTACAATAAATTTATAAATAATAAAATCCGTATATATATTTGTTTCGATTTACAATAAATGGAATGTCCATTTTCAATTTAAAAAATTTTTATTTTCTTTTTAATAATTTTTGTTTTTTGTATATTTAGCACATGAGACACATATGCACACACATATTCAATTTAATTTGATATTATTATTATTGTATTTACTATGCAACAATACACATTTTTTTGATATATAAAACAAATTATAAATAAAAAAAGTGAAACGTTTTCACAACCGTAAGCCTGAAAACCGACTAGTACCGACTAATATTAAATTATTATTGAGTGGAGCTTTACTATTTGGAGAAAAAGAAAACAAAATATCCAATAATGAAAATTTATACAATGATAAAATGGAGTAGAAAGAATATAACAACACAACAAAATGTTGATATGTATTTATGTATGTAGGCATTTAGGTTTGTATTCCATTACAGATGAATTTTGCAAAATATTTGTTAAGGATACACATTTAAATGTAGGTATAGATATAAATTCAAAAAATTTAGTCTATCTGGATGAAATTGCATACGTATGCATATTTTTTGGCCATACACACGTAGTATATTTTCGAAAAAGAATGTT
The DNA here is from genome assembly GCA_951394055.1 of Villa cingulata. Taxonomy (NCBI): domain Eukaryota; kingdom Metazoa; phylum Arthropoda; class Insecta; order Diptera; family Bombyliidae; genus Villa; species Villa cingulata. The sequence continues at coordinate 9,601,398 of OX596023.1, forward strand.
TGTTTCGAAGAATGAAAATGTTTGTGTAATTTATGCTGTAGAAATATTCTATATTGTATATGTGTGTTGTGTTCATATTTTTTACAAATTTTACAAACAAATGCATTTTCTATCAATGAAAAAATTTTTGTATTTTTATTAATAAAAGCTTTAAATGAAAAGTTCATTTTTATTCATGACCCTAGTAACCAAGATTCCAGTTTCCAGTGTTTATCCACACTTTGGACCGGAATGATTCCGATATTTTTCCTGCTTTTTGAAATCTTCCAAGTATTCCGTTGAATATTCCACAGAAAAATATGAGCATCTTCCGCAGTCAGAAATAGTGTGGAATTGTCCTGAATGTTTCCTTCACTTTTGTGAAAGAAATCGTGAAGAAAAGTTATAAAAAGTGTGGAATTTTCCTAAGTTTTTGTTTCTTTTGGCGAATATGATTTAAAAATCGGAAGAGTCCTGCCTTTTTCCGTTATTTTCACTTACAAGGAAAAGATAGGAAAAAGTGTAGAATTCTCCTAATTTTTTCTTAAATGAGAAGAAAAAATTGTTAAGAAAGATCGGAAAAGGTATGGAATTCTCCTAAGTGTCTCCTTTACTTTTGTGAAAGAAATCTTAAAAAAAGGTCGGAAAAAGTGTGGAATTCTCCTAATTTTTTCTTAAACGAGTAGAAGAAATTGTAAAGAAAGATCGGAAAAGGTATGGAATTCTCCTATATGTTTCCTTTACTTGCGTGAAAGAAATTTTAAAGAAAAATCGGAAAAAGTATGGAATTCTCCTAAGTGTCTCCTTTACTTTTGTGAAAGAAATCGTGAAAAAAGTTCGGAAAAAGTGTGGAATTCTCCTAAGTATTTCCTACATTTTTGTAAAAGAAATTTGTAAAAGGTCGGAAAAAGAATGGAATTATCCTAAATTTTTTCCTCGATTGGTAAAAGATGAAATGAATAAATATGTATTTCATTCAGTATTCATTGAATATCAGAGCTGTGAACAAGTGTTGTGAACATAAGTTGAAAAAAAATATATAGAAAAAATTTAATTTTACATAAAGTAAATAAAACAACAGTTTTATTATTAACATAGTATAATAATAAAATAATATAAATTAATAGTGTAAAAAAAATTTCGCCGTCATTTGAAAAGGTATATTTATTTTTTTATATTCATTGAAAATTCTTTTAGTTTCACATTGAAGTAATATTATATACTACTAGTATCATATTTATGTATTTATCTAAGTAAATACATATCTTTTAGTTTAACAACATTTTCATTTTATTATAGAAATTTGCTGCGAAAAGTTCGGTAGTGCTTCAACTACAGATAATTTGAAGATATTTTGATTTGCCTTCAGCAAATTAAAGGACTGCACCCGAAAAAGCCTGGGAAAGAGAAGTAAATTATTATTGTCATATTTATATAAAAAAATTTTATTCCTTTCCAGCACTACAGTTGTCAATAACAGAGAAGAGGACTAAACTTCGAAAATCATATTTATTCTTATTTTTGTTAATATTATTTACTTTCAATTGTAATAAAAAAAAATGAAAACAGAATTACAATATTTTATTTCAATAAGATACCTACATCTAAATTTTTTTACAGATGTGTTATTAAAAAGGTTTGGGGTTTTATTTTCAGAGAATAAAAATATCACACTCTTCGGATTTCGGAATGTTTGTTTTCTATTTATTTAAAAGCCTTTTTTTTACCAAAAAAATCCTAAAAATTCGGAAGACAAATACGAAAAATATATTTTAATTTCCTATGGAAAATCCTTGGAATAGCTTATGGAAACTTCCAATGTAATTTCCGAAGGAAACGCCAAGGTAATTTCCTTGGAATAGCTCCGGAAAAATTCTATTGACATTCTTTGGAAAAATCCGAAGAATATATTTTAATTTCCTATGGAAAAATCCTTGGAATAATTTACAGAAAAATCCTTGGAATAGCTTATGGAAACTTCCAATGTAATTTCCGAAGAAAATACCAAGGAAATTTCCTTGGAATAGCTCCGGAAAAATTCCAATGACATTCTTTGGAAAAATCTTTTTCTAATCCAGAGAAATATCCAATTATTTTCCATACGGTTTCCAAGGAAGATTCCCTTGGATATTCTACGGACAATGTTGCATTTCCTATGGAAAGCCAATGCAAAATTCCGAGGATAGTCTAAAGAATATTCCATGGACGGAAACATTGGAATTAAGAAATTCCATGGAATTTCCTTCTTTTTTTCCTTGGACTTGGTTACTAGGGGATGCGATAATTTTTAGTGTATGTTTGAGTACAAAATTACAGTCCAGGCTATATAAAATGTCTATACCAATAGATTTTCTTCATTTTGTTTAATGTTTTTAAACTGTGGGACTTCTTCCAAATTTACACAATTTATTTCGATTTTTCTATGTATTTTCTATTTCAAAATTATAGAATTTATGCGAATAGTTTGAATAATTTTGTCTCCTGAAAGTAATATGAAATTGTGTTCCAATTGTTGCAATGCAAAGATGAAAATTATTCTAAATCACAATAAATGAAATGTACAAATACAATTAAAAAATTTTTGAATACAAATTAATTTATTTACGCAGACTGGTGTGACACTTGTGTATGTATTTGTGTATACACTATTCAACATACAATCACAGTTACATATTTGTTATTCGTGAACATTTTTTGATACTTATTCTGACAATGGCGGGTTGTATTCGTGTATGTGTGCTTTGGAAAAGAAAAAAAGAAAACATAATATACATATGTATATGTGCAACACATGTATGATTTTCTACAAGAATCAAAAAGAAAATATGGTACAGAAAAACAAGAGGCAAAAATCTAAATTAGGGGAAAATCTTTTATATCGTTGTAGGCTCAGACTTAGACTATATCTGTCTAGTATGAAGGAAAACAAAATAAAAATGATGAAAAATGAAAAACTCTGATGAAAGAAAGTGTCATTAAATCGAACTGAAGGAATTTACAGTAAAACAGAGAACATTTCAAAGCAATATAAAAATAAGGGAGATGAAATAAGAAATCTGTACATAATCACACACACACACGTACACACACACATAAATGATAATATATCCTATATCAAATTGAAGAGCTATTTATATATGTCGGAGTTGTGTTATACGTTCATCGAAAGTACAATTTATACGATTGCGATTATTTGCACTTTTGAACTGTTTTATTTAATTACCTCATTCAAAAGTGGATTTTTTTTTATTCTTTTCAATTTTCCAATATAGACATTTAACATTAAAAAATATTTGTTTACGGTGAAGGATAAAAATCCAGTTAAATATAACCTTAACCTCATAATGAAATTAGTATACTAAGAGATATACGTATGTATGTACATACATATGTACGTACCAGGTACGACGGATGGATGAATACATCAATGGGGATCTAATAATACCCACCTTCTAAATATACCGACCGAACGTAATTCAATAGGCGAAGGTTTGAAACAAAAACTCTCTGACCGCATTTCAAATTAAAAACATTATAAACGATAAATGGTTGATATAATATAACACGAATATAATGTAAATGACCAAACTTTCCCTTATTTACATATAAATCCATTCGTTTGACTGGACAAATGTCCTGTGTATAAAGTATATACATTTACATATATTCTTTTTTAGAAATATGTACATAATTTCATTTTTGTTTCTTTAATTTTTTTTTTTTTCGAGAGAGGGTCGTGAAAAATTTTACACATAAAATACCTACTAAAATCATATTTTTTTTATTTATGTTATACTATTGACACACTGCAGAGATAAACCATGATTAGCTCAAATGGTTTATCGATAACCTGGAGAGCGTTCCAAAACATTACTATGGTTAACTATGGTTAACTATAGTTAACTTTGTGTCGTTCAAAAATACCGTAGTCAATGAACATAACTATTAGCATAACTTTCAAGCGTTCAGAAACTACAATGGTATGGTTTATTTTTAACCACGGTGGTTAAGAAATTAACCATGCTCAAGAGTAAGGTTACTGATAGTTAATCAGCTGACTTTTCATCATCTCCAAAGACATTACATATAAAATTTTGACAGCTGATACTTTTTAAACACGATGGTAAATATATGCGTTCAAAAACTAACTATAGTCAACATAACTTCAATAGTCAACTAGCATAACCACAGCATAACCTTACTATACCATTACTATGACTATAGTAATGTTTTGGAACGCTCTCCTGGTATGGATGACACATTTAAATTGATGTCAGCATATTAGCTTAGATTTGGTTTGACAGTTTGTATATAGAAAAAAAAAATAACACAAACGTCAAAGATAACTGAGTTCGAACTTGATTAACAAGATAACTGTATTCTAGAAAATCGGTTAACTTAACCGAGTTCTGAAAGTCGGTTATCACAAAGATAAACCAGAAAACTGAGATAATCATTGTTTATCTCTGCAGTGTGTCAATGGTATTACTATACTTGTACGAGTATGAAAAAAACACAAAACAAATTAAGTAAAACAAAAAAATAAATAAAAAAAAAACACGCAAAAAAACAAAAATTCATATCCTTGTAATATCTAATATAGAAAAGGATATTTATATTAAAAACTATGTAAAAAAAAATTTGCGTATACATCCATATATGATACATTCAACATACTACACTACACAGAATCAAATAAGAGAGTAAGAGAATAAGAAAGAGAGTAGAAATTAAGAGAGTAGTGATTGAACACCGAAAAACAAAATATATAAAAAGAACATTTTTTGAAACAATAAACTACATATATGACTATTATTATTGTAAAATCTGTTGTAAAAATTATTACACACATACATATTTGTACTTACTACATCGTTCAGACTGACAGAATCAATATGCACATACTTTATATACAAATGTAAATACATACTTATATGCCATATGTATATGCATATAGAATATGGAAATATACTTATATGCTTGTACAGTACATGTAGATCGAGGTTTAAGTTCACGTGCACATATAAAAATATATAGTCTTTGTTTATACAAATATGAACATACATACATATATATGTTTGAGGACATGAATAGTATTATAACGTACAATATAAATACAAAGAGACATTTATGTGTATATTAAAATATTGTATATACATTTTATGTACCGGTATGTGTACATATATATGTATACATAAAAATAGTAAAATGTTTACTTTATGTATACAAAAATAATCAATTATTTTTCAAAAATGTATTAATTAGTATTTAAATTACTGAAATTTAATTAAAAAGGATATTCATATATAAATAATACAAACTATATTGTATGAATATTTATGAAAAATTATTTATACCTATCTCTACAATATTTAAATACTTATCAATAAAGGATATAAATTGTAAATTTTGAATAAAACATGCATTCATGCTCGCGTATATGTACATATGTTATGGATATGCATTATATTTGCGTACACTTGTACAAATAATAATTATTAAATTCTGTTGGTTTTTCAATATTTTATTATGTAATATGAAACTTTTGATTGCATTCATGTAAACTATATATACATAATTTGTGTATGATTGAACAAATTTCGTTCATGTTTTTTCGGTTTTCGGTTTTGGTTTGGTTTTTTTTTATATTTATACAAATGAGAGTACCTATGTGAATGCAGAGTACTTTCTCATTTATTACTTCACAATAGTGTATAGGAACATAATAGCAACATTGACTGTGGTATACAAACATTATAAAATGATATGAAATGTTGAAAATTTTTTATCAATTAAAGAAATAACAGACATCTGCAGATAGAGTTGGGTGCGACAGACAAAACAACAACCATTTCCACCAGTAAATTTTATTGAGATTGAGCGGTATCATGAAAATTGAAAACTGAGCAGTCTATAACCAGTCTGTATTAACAGCACAGTGTTGTATGCAGATAACTCCGAAGTAACTTGTAAGTTATTTTTTCTAATAATTTGGTAATTTTTTAAATGAAAATTAAGGAGATTAATCCCACGTTTCAATTTGTAGTAAAATTCGTAGTCTTTTTCAGTTTTCGTAGTTCATTTCCAAACATTTACAAACAACGAAAGTTTCTTCGTAGTTCCTAATTTCTGTCTTTTGTAGTTTCGTATTTCTTATCTGACAGTTCTCATTTGACAATTATAGAAACTAAAATATTACATTTAAAATGGAATAAGAAAAAGAAGAAACAACAAATAAAAAAAAGTTGACTACGAAGAGATTTGAGATGGTCGTTCATGCCCAACAGAACTTCAAAACTTCAAAACTGAAAAATTATAATGAAGTAAAGTGAAAAGTGACATTAATCACCTAACTCCTAATTATTTTATTTCGTTAATATTTTGCTTATTAATAAAAACTTGTTGTTTATCATAAAAAATTAACTAAAATACCCTGCTGTCAGATTTAGAATGCAAGCAAACGACGAAAAACTTACAATTACAAATTCGTTACAAACAGATGCACATGAAAAAAAACTAAAAACTGACGTCTACGTACATAACCAAATAAATAGAAACATGTACATTACATAGTAGTCAAAAAATAATTAAATAAGAAGGACTAAATATTTTAAATTATAAAATTCATCGTAAAATTTAGTAACAATCCACATTATTCATTCAAACTTACTGCGCAATGAAATTCTCCAGAAAATATCGTGTCCTTCACTTACCTGAAAAAAAAAAAGCAATTATAAAGAAAATTCAAATTAATTTTAAAATCAAATCTTCCAAAATTCAAAAAAATTCTCAACAAATTAACTAAAATTTTGGACAAAGTTTATTCCAATATTACAGTTGGGAATATAATCGTTTTATGTGCACAATTTTGATTTGAAACGGATATAAAGAGAATTGCAATTAATTTGAAGTATATTTAAAGATTTTACTGCCGCGATTAAATTTACTGTTATTAAAAATACAAAATATTTCTAATTCTTTTTGATGTTGAAATAATTGAAAAATCTCAAAAATTTTCAAAAACAAAAGAAATTATTTATTTATTTCCTTAAAAATGGTTTCTAATTATTTACGAATCACAAAAATATACAGGTATACGAGTACCAAGTATATGTATGTACATATGTGTATGTGTATATAGGTAAAAGTATTTGAACATTTAACTATTTTTTAAAGAACTGCAAAGGAATTTAAAGTGTACTTCATGATGTTTTAAAGAGAAAAATTTTATGATTTCATTGAAAAAAAAAAATCAATGTTCCAAAAACTCTTAATCCTTGTTTGTACAAAAGATTAATAAAAATCATAAACAGTTAAAAAAGAATACTAATCAAAAAATTTCAATTTTTTATAACATTTACTGTTATACGATTCACGTACATACATATATGTATATACTACACATATGAGAGAAAATGTGAATGTATGCGAGGATGTGTTGTTGCGTATTTCTATCATATAAGTATAGTATGTTTTGCATTTACATTTATGTATTATGTATGAGATTATGAATTATAGCGCATGTCAATAAAATTATTATTATTATTATTAAAGCATACAAACATATAAACATGATTTTAATTCATATATGGGTAATACCAGTAATACATACATATGCACATATGTACATGTATTTATAAATATCTTGAATAAGGATACATAATTTGCAATATAGGTACCTACATACAGAGATACTTATAGATATTTATGTGAATATTTTGATACATGAATGTGAATATGTGATACATACATACATATGTATACATTATAAAATTTTATTATTTATATTTACGTTTTGTGAATTAGAGACGTGCTATATCAATTACCGGTTTGTTGCTTTTATCGTTATTTATGTAAACATATCTTTTTATATATAAATATATACGTGTACGAGTATATGTAAGGATATTTTATATTTCGCGAAATGTTATTAAATTGAAAATTGCATCATATTAATACTTCATATATGTATACTACCTACAGTGTATTTTGATATCAAAATAACATCTAAATTTTCTTGTATATCTACGTACATTTATGTATACAGACAGAAGAGTGATATTCGTAAAGGGAATTCATAACATCATATCAGATTTTATGCAATATCCAATTTTTTTTTTACTCTTTTATTTTTATATTGTTGTTTTTTTTTGATGGTTGTATGTGTTGTTTTTTTGTTGTTGTCAATTCTGGTGTAAAATCATGTAGGTACCATGTATATGCATTTATTTGCAATACACAAAAATATTCATACACACAAGTACAAGGAAGGGATATACCAATATCGAAATTAATTCTAGATGCACTCGCTATATATAATGTATTATGTATATATTTTGCCATTTATGGTACTATGAACTACACATATACTACGTGTGTACGAATATTGGATATGAGTTCATCATAAAAGGATAATTAAATTTTACACTATTTTCATTGCTATGCAAGTTTATATTGCATATAATAATCAAAAGCTTATATGCACTATAGAATGAACTATAGAATAGAATGAATATGCTTTTATGTAAAAAATTTTATATGTGCATTTATTATGAAAGTGGTGTAAGTCGGTACTACGTAGATTTTATTTCATTTGAAGATGTTTAAAAATAAATTGTTTTTTTGCAAAATATTATTTCAGTTTGATTTTATTTGAACTGTTTTGTTAGAAGTGTGAGTTTCAGACCTTTTGAATATCACATTTAAGGGAAGCACTCAATGGAACGCTAAGTGTCAAACGGTGATAAGTGAATCAAATGTCATGAAAAAAAAACATACTGTTCAAATGCAAAGCTAAAGTAAGTTTGAAATTCGAAAATTTTACATTTTAATTTTGTTTAAATTGAATTTCTCCTTTTTTATGTTGATAGTATGAAGAAATTTTATGAAAATTTCTGCATTTTTTTTTTTGGGAAAGTTTCAAAATGATATTCAATTTTACTGACAACATTTTTGCAATTGAATTTATAGCTTTTGGTAATTTAAATTGAAACCAGAAATAGTATTTAATTTCATTCTACTTTAGCTATTTGAATTTAAATTAGATAGTGACACAGATATCTCATTTCGTGTATAAGAAAAAAAGAAATGGAAGAGAGGTAAAAACCAATTTTCAATTAACATTCCATTGAGATTATATCTTTAAAATTTCAAAAAGTTTGAATTTATGTCTGAATTTGTATTGAAACTGTATAGCATTATTGTATCACAACACATTTTTTGATGTTTTGAAACTCACCCTTCATAATATTGAAATTATATTCTTAAGTAATTTTGATTTAAAAAAAAAATAAACTTACACCACATTCGAATTGAATGGTAATTTTAAATAGAAAATCTTACAGTCAGACAGATATGTATAATTTACTTTTGAATCGTATTCATTGCAATATTATGATAAAAATTGCGTAAACACTTATTGTTTTATGTAATACATTTTTTATTATCATTATCGTTATCTTGATATACAGATGACGAGATAAATTCTGTAGATACATATACATACACGCAATATGTATCTAATGCTATATGAATAAGTATGTGCAAAAAGCAAATTTGTTTATGTGGATATACAGATCGACCACTTGAAGTTGCAATTACAAGAAAGACAAAACATAAATAAAAAAAGAATTGAGAAATAAGAATAAAATATTGTAATCTTGTACCTACACTATACACCCTCATAATAATGAATTTTATAAAGGTGTACATACAAATAAACACGATAATAATGGTGGTCTTGCTGCTGTTATACTGTTGGCAATAATATTGTTATCATCAGCTTGTTTCAGCATCAAACTTCTAAAACACTTATCAAATCTGTTTCATTTATTTTATATATTTTTTTCGAAACAAAAAATATGAATAAATAATCAACAGAACGAAAGTACGAGCACATGGAGTAGATATGTAATTTTATTCAACTGAGAGTATTTGTATGTATATATGTACGTCCACACTCTATATATGTAAATGTACTGTGTTGTTAAACGGTTTTCTCTTTAATATTTTTTTAAAAAAAAAAACCAAATCTCTCTAATGACTAAATAAAAGATTTACGAGTATTTTTTATTTTGATTTTTATCTTTTCATTTTTCATTTTGTATTTGATTAAAATTATAGCTACATATATAAAATCAAATGAAACATATGATATGTACATACATCGCATAGTATCATACATAAATGTACATATGTAGTAATGTACAGTCATGTGTATTGTTTTATGTAAAATCTAGAAGGCTATTATGGCATCATAACAAATTGACTTACGAAATTATTTCTGTACATACATACACACATGAACATGGATAAATACTTATGTATATGTATGTATATAAAATCTCTATAGAATAAATAAAATACTCAGCTATATATACAGACATACGAAGTCTATTAATTCACAAAATTGTATGTATAATATTTTTGTCATTTTTTATATTCTTTGTAATATTTTTGAAAGATTTCAGTTGTTATGTCTATCCGTGTATTATTGTACTTATGTACACATTCAGGATAAATGTGTAATGTATCCATAGAGTATCATGTATCATATCATATGTACATATATCAGAACAACAAAAATAAAAATTATTCATTTATGCTATTCGCATACACATTCATGCATGCGAGTACTCATCATACGTATATATATTCATTTATATATGGGAAAATAAATTCATTTTTTCATGTATCCTGACATATTCATTTATTCAATTTCGTGAAATAATTGTTAGATTTATATTATACGCATACACCACACTATATAGTACATTATATGTAGACACAAAACAGAGGCTTTCAACATAAATTTATGGTTCCTTCTTGTATTTTGGTTTTTTTTTTTTTTTTGGTTTTGGTTTCTGGTTTATCGTTCTTATAATAGTTTTGCATTTTGTACGAATAATTTTGTTTTGATGTTTTGTCATGTATCCGTATTTACATATATTATTGTAGGATAATAATCCGATATTATATGGTTTTTGTCTTCATAATTTAGAGTTAAAGTATTTCTAATAGTAAATAAGGATTTTAGGATACACAGAAAACAGAAAAAAAAGGAGGATATATTATAAAAGCAAAACGGTAAAACCAAAAAACTTAATTAATTGTGGAAAATTTTTCTTTTGATCAATTTAATTGTCTGTGGATTAGCTACTGTATTTAAATTTTTCAAAATAAATTTTTATCATATTTTCAATAAACAATAAAATTTGCAATAAATTTAATAATAAATCTTTCCGTAAAGAGGATCAATGAAAAATTTAAAGTAAGAAAAACAATAGCAATCAGTATAAAAACGTAAATGTGTATAAACATAGATGCAGATATACTGTTGTTAGACATTTTAAACTACATCTTTCTCAACATAATCATATAATGAGAAACATTTTTTTTTAAATTAATTTTTATGTTTTCTAGTAAAAAAAAATATAAAAAAAAACTTTATACACAAGTACATATTTAGAAAACTTCAGAAGATTTTATCTTTTTCATTTTATGTCCGTTCTAAATAAAATCTGAATCTTCATATACCTATACATATTAAAGGACTAAAAATGGGCAGCAGATTCTAACCAGCTAAAAATAATTTCAAAGAGAGAAAACTTTATGTTCCTTCATGTTATGATATATTCATACATTTATGTATAATAATCGTCTATAACTTTAGCCTTTAACTGTTTTAAAGGCTGTTGTATTAGTTAGCAGTTAGTGTAATGCTAATGATAATAAGGCAATCCTTGCAAATATAAAATCGATTTTTCTTTGTTTCTGAATACATATATACATACACTCACTACATAGCATATATACTACTATAGACTACACCACCATAATATAAATTGAAATTATATACCACCACAATCGCTTTAATTTTAAATTTTCGATTTTCAAAAAGAATTTAATTACATGACACGGACATACTATACTTATAAAAAAGGATTTTTGTTGTTCTTGTTGTTGTTTTGTATTATATAAGTATATAGTATATACATTTTAGTATCAACGTACACATTCACATAAATACAGATATACAAACATGTATACAAGCCTAGTCTAAAGACATCGAAACTTCCATTCATTTCTAAAAAGCAATTAATTCTTAAAGTTTTCTATAAAATACAGATTTCAACTTTAACATATTATAGCGATATATCTGGTTTTGAGTTGTAAGGATAGGAAGACAGTATATATAATGTATTTATGTACAATTTGTGTACCTACATGATATAAAATGCAGGCGCATTGTATGTATGTATGTTTATAAATTCAGTATATCTATATATGAAGGTTTAATTTATACTTTGCTGGTCTATATATACTACTTGACTTTAATTTATTTTTCCATATCCTTTTTTACTCAGATACTATATATTTTGCAATTCAACTTCTATAGTAATAGTAAGTAAGCTAATAACAAACAAAAAAACATATAATACCTATATGCAAACATTATTAGAAAGTCGTATAAAGGATTGAAATTTAAAAGTTTCAGATATACGTACATATTATTCAAAATATTGTCGTATTGGGCATAATATATCATAATTGACATTTTTCATATATGTATTTATGTCCTTTTTCAAACATATACACATAAAAATAACTGAAGAAAGTATGCACTTTTGTTTGCTTTTAGGTTTTAGTAAATGCTGGTAGTAGTTCCACAACAAATATGTACATAAATTTTCGAAAGTATTCGAAACGATAATAAAAAAAAATAAATAAAAAAATTGAACCGAAATCAATAGGATTCACATTAATTTTTCAAACTTAATATATATAGACTTCTGAAATAAATTTAACAAACAAAAATAAAATAAAAAAAAAAAAAATTATGAGTCAAAGCACCAGATGTAAGAATGAAACAACACAGCAATTCATGCTATTCTTCCACCACCACCATCACCATCAAAATTGAATTTTATTTTTCACATGTTCATTTCCGCAATTCTGATCCAAAAATTTTTTGACTCTTTTAGTCTATACTATGAGTACCTATATTCTCTGATGTATATTCTGCATGTAAAGATACAAATGAACAACACACCACCATATACAAATAAATATCGTTTCTATATGAATTCACGCATAGTATATTATGTACTCGTATATGTATCCACACTTGTACTTCGATTATACATTTCTGTAGTTTATATTTTGAAGTTATCGTGTAGACAACATAAATTCGACATATGTTTGGTGTATGTTGCAAAAAAAAAAAAAAAAAATTGACTTTTTTTTCATGGCAACAAAAGTGTATATCGTACATTCACATATGTACTATATCTTTATATTCATATAGAGTCAGTATAAATGTTGGTACTACATTTATGTCCTATGATGATATTTACGCCAAAAGCTACCATTATAGGGAGAAACTTTTTAAATTAAGGGTTGTGAAAGTAAAAAATAAAAATTTTTTTTTCCATATTCCCTGGTTTAATACACCTACTATACACATGTATAAATATTTGCCATTCTTCATTATATTCCTTTTATATAGTTAAATGTGAAATCGTAAATAAGCTACATAAAAAAAAATTTTCTATTTATGTGTTTAAGGATACGCACAGACACCATAAATATATGTACGAGTATGTATAAGAGCATAAAAGTGCTACATAATACAAGAGAATTTTACACATTTATACGCACGTAGTATATATACGCAAAGTAAATTGTACGCGTACGGACGCATCTTGTTAGATGAATTAAATGAAATTATAAAAATGATAGTAGTCGTAACTTTTAAAAGTTGAGGTAATCAAATGAAAAATAAAAAAATAATAAAAAAAAATGAGTGAAAGGAGCACAGGTGATTCTAGATGTTTGTTGTCTTTATACGGTAATAAAATAAAAAAACAGATTTCTTTTTTACTTTTTCGTAAATTTACCGATTTTCTAAATAGTATACACATGTATAGCATCTGAGAATGTAAAAGCAAAAGAAAAAAATTAAGTTTTTATTAACCGGTAAATATAATTAGACTGTGAATTGAATGTGTTACAGTGTTATACTTGAGATAAATATGTGCCAGGGATCCTTGGGATTGACACTGTAAACTGTATGGATTGTAGAAAATCGGCTGTTGTTGTTTGTTTAGGAGGGGGAGGTATGTACATGAGCACTTAGACAAACGCTGTCTATTTTATTCGAAACCCCCTACTAATCAAACTTCTTCGTCGCTCTCAGATAACGAAGGAGTTTCACTTGACTTTCAGGCCTGATTTGTTCGGGTATAGTATCGTTAAAAAAATTTATATTTACATAAAATCAAGCAAAGGATACTAAGTTCAATTTTCTACAATATGTAAAAGTGTAAAATATTTTGTAAAGGAAAATGAATGATGTCATAACAGTTCCTGTATGATTCGGGTCTATAAGAAGTGTTTTACATTCTATAATCTATACCATCGTCGTTCCAGATTCTCTAATATTTTCATTAATTCAGATTTATTTCTTAGATGCTCCGTAACATTGATTGCATGTCAATTTTGACTGCGTTCAAAAAATCTACATTCTAAAATACTGTCAAAAAAAAACAATATTACAAATAGATGGTACGTGGAATAAATAATTAATAATCTTTCGAATAAGCTCATATTTGAAATTGTGCGGTCATGATATAGCTGAAGCAACCACAAACATCCGGAAGCATAGTATCATCAATTATGAAAATTTTTTTGATGCAAAAAACATGTATAGTGTCTGCAGATGCATGCAGTACAAGTAGAGATTTGCATATGTTCAGCATTCATGTATTGAATATTTTCAAAAACAAATCCCATCAAAGGATAATAATTTTATGAATTATGATAACTACGATTTTGTATAATATATCATAGATACGAGTCACATATGAGAATTTTAGCTAACAAGGATCAACTGCAGCGCATAAAAAATGATTCATATTTTGATTATTGTATTTCAAAAGAGGTCTTAGAGAATTATGAATATTTAACAGTCAAAAAAAAATTTATGCCTATAAATTTGACTAAAATTTTAAAAGGATTCTTCAGGAACGTTATATTACATCAATAAAAACAGATCAAAAAATAAACATTATTAAACAGAAAACTTACCTTTTTCTTGTAATTGCTGTCGATTAACGTCAGTCTTTAATGTTTCAGCTGTATGAACCAATTCATTAAGTTGTGGTTTTTTAACTTCAAGTTCTCTAAGTACATTCTGTAAAAAAACAAAAATGAAAATAAAAAAAAACAATAAAACATCATCAATAAGGATGTAATTAATCAAAATAAGTATTTGAAATTAAAAGTGACTACATAATTACAATAATGAATAAATAAATATGTAAATATAAATGTATAGAATGAAAGCTATAAAATAAGGACATTATATTAGTTAGAATTAAAAGGGTATATAAATATAAAGAGTAGATAAAACTTTTACATAAATACAAATACATATACATATATGAGGAAAACATTAAATACGAGTAGAAATTCAAATCAAAATCAAACAAAATTAATGAATTCTTAAATTCAAAAAGTTAACAAAAATAAAACAAAATAATGAAGCCTCAAAATGAGAATTTATTATCCTTTCAATTTTAGTAAACTGTTAATGATATTTTAATGACAGAAAATAGACAGAATTGTACTATGTATAATGCGACACTGTAACAGTATTTAAAATGCAAACTGAAATAAGCAAATATTGAAATGAAATAAACATTATTTTGGTATAATCATTGTACAAACTTAGAAAGGGATATTGATATGTTGGGACTAGAATTACACGAATTTACGAAGACTTAATAATACAAAAAATATGAAAAATTTTATCAAAAATTTTATAATATTTTATCTGTTAAAAAAAAAAAAAGAATTTTTTTTTCTTTTAAAAATGTTTAGAAGGATATTAACTAAAAAAGGCACATGAATTATATTGTTTATTGTTTTTATGCTTTTCGAAAAGGATTTATGCAAAATGCATTTTCATTGAAAATATTAAAAAAATTAAAATTATTCTGTATAAAAGGACGAAGGATATTGAAGGATATTCATGATGAGCTTTTTTTTTTGTATTAGCTATAAACTATAAAATTATAAATTTTCGAAAATATCCTGCGTGAAAATTATTTCGGTTTGTGTCTATAGTACAGGAACTGAAACTGGGGAACATAACTTTTTCAGTATTCGAAGTTTTATAGTATTCTCCAACGGAAATGCATGAATTATTTATACGACGAGCAACGAGGACAAATAGACGAAATGATTGCATACATAAAAATATATCAAATACATTATAATTCGAATAAAATAACGATAATATTTAAAAAAAAAATACATATGTATGTATTTTTAAAAAGGACAAAACAGGAATAAAAATTGTTTTATAAAAATGTAAATATAATATGAAAAAACTAAAAAAATTTTTGTTTTGCATTTAAGAGAAAAGATTAATTTCTAAACATTCATATATCCTTTTTTTTTTAATAGGATATTTTGTTTTTGTGATGTTGCAATTAATTTTACATTACTTTGCAAAATAACTCAGACAAAATAATTATTTTTATTTTCTTCCTTGTAGACGTCTATACATGCAAGTATTATTGTTGCTGTACAGTATGCAATGTTTGGATCTATTTATATCCCTATATTTAAGTAAATGAACTTGTTGGAATATTGATATGATAACTCATTTGCATGTTGCATGTATGTACACATAACGTAAGTATTTACATGCATATGCATTTATTATTTATTATTTATTTTTATTTTCTCAATTTATCTTATAATTTTTTCTATCATTCATATCAGAAATAATTGTGCATAGATTCATTTTTATTCGTATATGATAATAGCAAGAATAAGATAGATGTAGTGACATCATACATGAATTTATAAACCACGAAGATGATATGATATTCTTCATACATATTTATTAAACAGAAAATACTCGTAAATATGTAAACATTCATTATTTGTAATATTTGTTGTTTTTTTTTTTTTGTCAATTTTTTTAATAGAAAAAAGATTAAAAAATATAATATAGAAGCACATGAGTGACAAAGAGAAAATAGAAAGCAATACAATCACATAACATTGGCCGTTTTTGATAATTCAGATCTGAGTTGGATATAAATTAAATTTAAATTTCAGCGTGTTCGGTAAAGAAGATTTTAGTGGTAAAGCTGTTCGAAAAGTCTAATATGAATTTTAAGTGTGTTCGGTAAAGTAGATCTGAAAGGTAAGATTATTTCAAAAATCAGATATATGACAGGATTAATGCCGATTCAACATTCAATGCAGTGACTTAAACTTCGACTTTGATTTAATGGATATGTATTATAGAACTTCTACATTTAATGCAGTAGATTTGACAGCTACTTTTACATGGTGAGGATGATGTGAAGTCTAATGTTGAAGTCCAAATTGAAGTCGCTGCACTGAATATGGAAGCGGCATAAATTAGACAAGGTAGATTTTTATTGAATAGCTGGCTTGATGTTTGATAGTTTTGTAATTTGTTTTATAATTTATTTTGTCATAAATAAAAACTAATTTGACAGTTCTTTTAGTGTCTGAATAGACAGAACTTTTTCAACTAAATTCACATAAATGCTTTTAAATCAGTGTTAAACAAGTCAGCTCTGACTGAAAAGTCAGAAAAGTTCTGAATTACCGAAAACGGCCATAATATTCGTGTATGTACTGTCGTATACATGTAAAATTATTCAAAATTCCAAGTCATTATTACCATTGTGATGAATATATGATGGAAAACCGAAATAAGGAAATACAAACTAAAAATTGAATACATTTTCTATGGAAATTTTCACAAATTAAATTTACATATTTACATGCGTGGATATTACATAGTATATAGTATGTTCCTTATTGAATTAATAAAAGGATATACGTATCAACAGTGTTGTCTGTCATTTTTCATTGTCCGCATAGTGTTATAAATAAATAATAATTAATTAAGACAAGTCCATATTTATCTCACATATACACATTATACATATTTACATTTTCGCATCTCTATTGTATAATGTAATATGTTATGAAAAATATTCTGATATCAAAATTGAAAAAGGACTTCCATTTAAATTTGAATTTATTCAATTTCTATTGAAGAAGATAATACAAAGATACGTACATACTAAAAATATATACATCTTTGAATCATATTTTAATGAATAAATATAGTTTTAAGTAATTACAAAATAAAAAGGATCTGAAAATAATGTCAAGTTCATTTTCAAATTTTCAAATTCTACATGTAAATATAGGTAGTGAAAGAAAATTTATCTTTATTTTATTGTAAAATTTTCTTTTGTTTCTTATATCCCTCTATAAATACAGGTGATGGTCACATCATACCAATCAAAAATAACTGCCCATAACTATCTCTACATCTCCATAACTATACTATGTCCTTATACGTATATGACTATATACAAATTTCATTCATTTTATTTTGAGAATATATAGTATATCATATCATATATCAATCGATATCCTGAAAGCAGTCTTGTGTAGATAGTGTATGTACGATTGTATTTATATTATATTCCCATTATAACAATAAATCGAGTTCAAAAATCTAAGAATTGATTATTAATAATTTAAAGAAAGGATGAGTAAAAAATATGTATAAATATAAAATTATATTATTGTATATGTACGTATGTGTATTGAAACGAATATACATTCTAGTGTGTGAAGGACAATGTACATATCTGGATTGTATGTCAATAAGTCCATTTTTGTGCAATTTGTATTTTTCAACGCCATACCAGACAACAAACATTATAAAAACTTCTATATACTTGTTGATTTTCTTTTACCAGTATACACACGAATACGAGTATATACGAGTATTACATACAAATAACAATACATATAAACATTTACAGTACACAAAAGAAGTATATATAGATATAATATTCTATTTTGAACTTTTCTATTCTCTCTGTAAAAGTACATATACTCGTACATACTTATGTAGTAGTCTCTATTCTCATATTTATTTAATCTTTTGTAATCCTTTTTTCTATATTTATATATGTATTTGTAAATGTAATATTAGCAGTAAAAATCTGTATAATATAAACGTACAATATTTGCAGAATAAAAATAATATGAAAAAAAAAACATAAAATAAGAATTGGAATAGAAATCAATTGTTTATCTCTTCTTTTTATCCTTTTTTTTTTTCATAAAAAATAAATAACAAAAATTACGACATACTATCGTCCCCGTATATACTTTTACATATTATATGTACATACCTTTTGTTTTTCAATGGCGATTCGAATGGCGTCAATATCACCCACTGGAATACTTTGACTTTTAATCATGTTTTGCTCCCAAGCTAACCAATCAGATATCTAATGAAAGAAAGATAAAGAAGAAAATCGAAAAAAAATATATATATATGTATAATGAATAATACGATGTCAAGTATTTGAGAATATGAATTTTCATATAGTGTACATTTATAACTATATCGCGTGTATCATTAGAAATATGAATATGGCTGTGTCAGTGTGATGTTCATGGGGTCAGAAATTTTATCCGCAATATTCAATTTCGATTCATTCGTGTAAATAATAAACAAAACAAATAATTTTGTTTTTTTCAATTTTAAGTGAATCGAAGGAATAACAAAATCGTTTATTGTTTGTTTTGTTGTGTTGGTTTTTCACAACCGAGTAAACCGAGTAGAACGTGTAAATACGTGCATTTTACGAGGTTTACGAGCCTTTTACTACATTTAGTGAATATACCCTTATTGTATTTTGTCATTTTCTTTGAAATAATTTAATCAAAATATTCCTTTTTTATGGATTAAATTTATTATCCTAATCGGTATACCAAAATTAAATTATTCAAAAATTATTTGTGATGTTATTAATTTGAAAGTGGAATGAGTCCACTTATCAATAAATTTGCAGAAAAAAAAACATCGATAAGTTCTTTTTTTTTTTTTTTGTTCTTCAGAGTGGATCATGAATTAAATGTTCAGAAATATTTGAAGTATAATCATTTTCCCTTCTGAATAATTTTCGAAAATAACTTTATTTTATTTTTTTTCATATGACAAAAATTTGAGAAAAACAAAATTTGACTTACACCTGTTTCAAAAAATAAAAAATATTTATCTTACCTGTAAAATTGATTTATCAAATGTTCCAATCGATGATTGATGAATTACTTTCTGGGATTTTGTTTGTTTTGCACTAAATGAACCAGGAGTATAAGCATCCTTTGATTTATCTGAAATTATAGAAAGAATGATTGTTTCTGTCTTAATTATGTTTTCAAGATAAAATTTAAAAAAATAATTTAAACAGAATCATATAATTGCTAAAATTAGAAATGATATTTTAGAAATAATTATCTTTCAGTTATTCTACAAACTCGTAAAATTCTCCTTAAAATACGCAAAAAATTTTCATGAAAATCCTTATATAATTTTTTGTACATCCCAAATAAAATTTGTGGTTACACATAGTACAGTACTAATGTACAAGTGTGTATAGACTTCATAATCCCTAAAAATATGGTCCACAGACCGTATAAATCATATACACATATTTTTACGCCGAATACAATAGAATTTTTTTTTTTTTCCGCAATCATATAAGAATGAAAAAATATTGTACAGGATAATCATTGGTTATTATCATTATGAAATTTTCTTTTGAAATTATTCTTAGATTAAAAATCAGTTAGTCCTTATTATCCCTTAAGAGTTTTTCGTATGTATTTTTTTTTATTTTCATTTTTTGATGGGGGTGTGTAGTCAATATTTTTCAATTCAAAAATTCATTTCACTTTTCTTTCGTCCTAAGAAGCAAATAAAAATGGCATTATGGAAACGAAAAGAAAAAAACCAGAAAAAAAAGAAGATTAGATTGTCTGGTACTTTTTTGATTATTTCATTTTGATTTTCTTTTGTCCTCCTAAAAAAATTTAGGATATTTGTACGACGAGTAGTATATATACAAATTATAAAAAAGTGGTCAATGATATTATTGGGGATTTTGTCATTTTCCAAAGAATTAACTGAATAAATCATTTCAATGTGTATTGAGAGCAATACTTCAAAAGAGGACGATATTATTGCGTTAAATTTAAGGAAAATAAAATAAAATTATATAGGATACTTACTGAATTATTAATCATTCATTCATTCATTGCGAGTATCTACTCCTATAAAGAATAATTGTATTTCATTCATGAACTTTTAAAGTTGAATGAATTTTGAAAAATATGTTGGCCCAATACACGCAAAGTAATCGCATCATGATCTACACAGTAACACAGTTAAAATGTTGTTGTTTGAAAAGTTTTGAAAAATGTGCATAAAATTAATCGTCATTTGTGTTACTGTTTTTTTGTAAGCCTTCAAACTAACAATTTTCTAAAAAACTCGTCATTTTATTATATTTGATTTTTTTTTAAATTGTTTTCTATTTAGATAACACCAATTGCACATACTTAGTTTTCTGCAGGACTCATAAAATCCAACTCATAAATAAATCGCTGACATAAAAACTTCATATAGAAACTTCATTAAAAACAAAGCGAACAGTAAAATTTATTAAAAAAAGTATAGCGGATATTTTTAATCATCTTTCCTATTTTAATTGTTTTTGTTTTTTTGTTTTTTAATTTTTTATTTGCTGAATACGAATAAATGATGAAACCACTCAAGGGTGAATGAGAAAAGTTTTTAATTTTCATTCAAAAAAAGTGAAAAAAAAAAAATATTGAAAAATTTTTAACTAGAAACGTAATTATCATATCATAACTGCAACGATATAAATATCAGCCATAATCCACGTCTATAGGCACACACCACATTCCTATCTATACACGTACTAACTTACACATGAATATCGCTATAAACATACGCAAATAATCTATACCTAACCATTATTGTGGTACTGTGCCAATGTACTCGTTCGTACATACATACATTCATATGCTTCTACAATAATGTATATTGTGTTGTTCTGTGTTGTGTTGATGTTAAATGAGTTTCTCATATTCTGCATCACAAAAATAAAAATAAAAAAAATAAACAGAAATACAACTGAAAATATGAAAAAAAAATAATAATTGGGACAATGCACTCAGTTAGATAGGTGAAAATATATTTCTCTGATTTCTCTCTCTACATCAGGTTTTTCTCTTTTATTTTCATTTTATTATTTAACTTTTAAATGAGTGTACGTTACGTATATGTACATCATTATTTCATAAAATAGGATACTATCAACTTCCTTATTTTCATGATAACACAACAAATACATATTAATGCGAAAAAAAAATTTAGAAGAAAAATAAAAAAAAATAAAAATATTCTCCTTGCAATATGCATTAATATTCACATATGCAATGTAGACGACGTGTTAAATGTATGTATGTATGCACAAATCTACATAAGTGTGCATATATACAATAATTCATCACGAAATTCTTTTTTTTTTTTTTAATAAAAATAAAAATAAATTTTTTCTTTTGATATTCAGTTTTTTGTTTTCTTTCTTAATTTGTGGTGGGTACCTTTTTTCTTTCAAAACAGAAATAAGACGTACACTACAAAAATGATTTACATACATAATACTCGTATGTATATACTCATTCAACGAACATTATACAAAAGAAATATGAAAACTCTAATACCGAAAACATCTACAACACGCAACCATATAATTAACAAAATATGCATTATAAAATTATTATATTTTAAGTATATGCACTTACATACATACGCACACACAACCTTAGAATCCTTTATATAATTAAGAAATATAAAAATTTAAATAATTATTCATTAATTAGTTAGGAGATTATTTAAAGGATAAAAAGTAAAGGTACAGGATATAAGTATTAAATAGTATAATAACATTATTGCGGTTACAAAATACACAGGACACAATATCTTAGAATCATCCTTTGAGAAATAAATAGGACTTAATTTCTTATAAAATTTTTTTATAACTTTTTAAATAAAATTCACCCACCCAGATTTCATTTCTATGAGTGATCTATACAGATCTAAAGAATATAGAATGACAAATTTTAATCATTATCATCATAATCATCATTAAAAATTTCCGACACCATCATCATCAATTCACATTCTATCTCAAATACAATTACAAAAAAAGGAAATAAAAAGAGATTAAAATGAGTAAAAAAGAATCATTTTCCAAATATAAAGATAAAGTTCATTACAGGTATAGGTAGTTGGCGGAAAGAAAACATAAAATATGAGAAAGACACATCAAAATTAAAATTAAAAGAGAAAATCTAAAGAGAAAAAAATCCAATGAAATTATATTCATCAAAATGTATATGCATGTCACTTTGTAATTCTGTAGGTAGTGTTACCTGGTGTTACCTAGATTTTTGTTTTATGCCAAGACAAACCAAAGAAAAAAAAATAACAAAAATAAGGAATGAAGAAAAAATAAATTAGAAAGACTAATAGCAAAACATAAAATCACCAAATAATAAGGTACATAGCTAAACAGTAGAAGTTATACTAATACTACATACACGAGTATATCAATGTGTCTATATACACTATAATGACGTTGCGATGTTCATGATGATAATTATAATGACAAGATAATGAATTTTAAAAAATAAAAAGAAAAACAAAAAACAAAAATAACGATGACAACACAGTAGTAATACAAATTAAATATAATGTAATCCTTATAAAGTAACTAAGTTTGTGTTTGAATCTAATATGTATAGGTACAGATGGATGTATATAACCTACATTTTTTTTTTATGATATTAAAAATCATACTCGTATAATAAAATAAATGAATTTTTATTACAATGTGCTAGAATTTTGAAGTTTATTTATAGTAAATGTCTGTATGTATGTGTAAGTTTGTGAGGGTATTTATATAAGTATACATACTTATTTTAAGGATACTGAACTTTATAAATATCAAAAACTTTGAATATGTAGGACAATACTATACACTGTTGTTAGGTTAAGAAAATTTATGCGGTAAGTGAATAATTTCTTTTATAATTTTCAAAGTGATATATTTAAAAATACAAAATTATAGGCAATTATATATTTACTAAGCCGGACAAAAGTACATGTATACGATTACACACTTGTTACTTGAGTGTTTATGAAAAAATAACAAAATAATTATCTGATTCTGTTTGCTGCTATTAATCTTCGAGGGAGCGTAGCACTTCCACAAAAGATTTCCTCTTCACTCTATTGGGTGCCAGCATTCATAATGTCGTTCGAAGATTTTTTTCTACGCCGACAGCTCCTCGTCTACAATACGCCTCTATATTTTTCTGAAGTTTTCCTCTACATCCTTTATCACCTTTTGGTTTCCATTCCAATGCTTTTGAGCAAATGGCTGACTTTCTGACCGTATATTCGATAAATCTCCACCTTCTTTCTAAAAAATTTCTGCCTTAAGGATGAACTATAATCGACATATGCGACATAAGCTATGACATATGTCGCAGCCGAACACAGCCAAATCAATGAGCTAAACTATAATTGACATTGCCGACATTCGTTGAAAATTCGTTTAACATAAGCTCAACATAAGCAGTACGATCGAAAGCGTAAATGACATAAGTAACATAAACCATAACCTCATTTTGTGAAATTCGTATTGCTTATGTTTAGTATGTTATCTATGTTAATATAGTTAACCAAATGTGACGTTTTAACATTCGTTATCATTTCTCATGTTACCCATTTCAGCTATGTCGATTATAGTTCCCCCATTATTGTCTTCACTTTATAGTGTCTCCTTAATTCATCATTTGCCACCATGTTAGGCAAATAAGCTCCTAAACTAATTTCTCCTAAGTGTAGAATCAATTTTTCTAGAACTAACGCCTTCCAAATAAAATTCCTATTCTATAGGTCATAAAATAGAATAGCAAAGCTATGCATGTGTGTACCTGTATCATTCTATGGTAATAACTTATCGCCTGTTAGAGATAGAACTTTGGTGCACAAGAAAAAATTGTGTACACTACGATCTGTACAGTAATAATATATATTGTGTGCTATTTCAAATAAATATTCGATAATGAAATTGGGCATAGAACAAAATATTAGAACCCTTCTAAATCTAAACATTTTTTTTGTAAAAATCTTTTGAAAATTTGTTATCCTGTGAGCCAGCCAACTTATATGTATATATATTTTTCTATCCAAAATTTTTTCATTTGTTTTATCTTTTAATTTCGTCAAGAAAAATATATCTTTTTTCATTATATAAAGTATGAAAATATGTAGTGTCTTAAATTAAAAATATTTTATGAAAATTAAACCCATAAAAAATATTCATTTTTATAATGCAGCCAGCATTTCCTTGTTCTTTCATAAAATGAAAAATATTTGAAAAAAAAAATAAACCAAACATGCATTCCAGTTTCTTATAAGTATACACCAACCTAATCTCCATCTTTCGTAGACTCCTTTTAATTTCTTCCTGTCTTATTGTATTTTCATTTAATGCCTAACTATAAATTTATTGAACAATGTCCCAACTATGGAATGAGTATATTTCAACATTTTTCAGCAATAGCAACAACAACAACAGCAAACATTTTTCACTCTGTATCACAATCACAATTACTCAAAATTTTTTATATCCTGGATGATGATTATAACATAACCAACCAACCAAATAGGTGTATTCCATTTCATTTATATGGATGCATATATCATAGAACAAATATATACAGCAAAATTCATTCGTCTTCTCTATATACAACTATTGGAACCGCTATCCATTTTTCATTTCCTATTCCTTCTTTTCCTATGATATTTTCTCTGTCCTCAATCTTATTATTCTTCTTCTTTATTATTGGGATTACATATTAATATATATTGATTTCCCAGGTGCATAATAAAAGAATGCCCTTTAAATCACAAACAAATATCATAAGGATATACTGTCGTATACGATATTAATATTTTTGTATATGATGTGTGCATGTGCAAAATTTATAAGAGTGTGTGTATGTACGATTATAGAAATACATACAAGGAGTACATATGTAGTTTTTTATGATGCATAAAAGAAAGGATTTATTCATTGAAGAGAATTATGCACATACATTTTTCGACCTATATGCGAGTGTTATATATATTGCTTGTAGGAGTATATGAGGATGAACGTAAATACAATATTTTGTATATGTACAAAGTATTTAGTACGAGAGTCGCATATTATAAAAACATAAATGTTTTCGCAGATTAAATGAATGAAAATATTATGCAAATACATACCCATATACTGGTATATACAATGTACATTCATATTCAGATTTATATTTATACATCAAGGATATTATATAAATTTGTTTTCATTTTAACTTGCTGACAATTATGATATAGGTTATCACGATTATATGCCCTTCCTATATACTATAGAAATATTATAAGGCATTTTAATCCTTAAAATGAATTTATTTGCAAAGGAAGCAAGCAACGAAAACAACATAATAGAAGAAAGCCATGTAAAACGAAAAACAATGAAAAATTCCTAGTTTTTTTTTTTTTTTTGTTGTTGATTATTTGTTTTAATTTTGAATAAAAAGGAATTTTATTTTTTGTTTTCTCCTTTTTTTTGTACTAAGAACTAATGCGTATATAATTTTATGAAAGAAAGATGTGTCCTAAATGTTTATTATAAAATGAAATTCATAATTTTAAAAGCACATTACATGCATTATTACTGTACCTATACGTAAAATTGCAAGGATTTAATAAAATGCATGCATATGTACAAACATTATGTATATTTGTATATGGATGCAATGTATAATATGTATGTATGTATGCAATATGTGAAGAAAAACTTTTAAATAATCTCAAGACAATCATAAAGAAAATATTTTCATCTTCCTTAAAATATTAATAAAGGAAAATAAAGAAGAATATTACATACATACTATATGTACGTGTGTATAGGAACATCTTGAATCTTAAATTATTCTTTTTACTTGCTTTAAAATTTTAATTTGAAAAGGAAAATATTTTATATTTAATAGAAAATTTTTTTTGTCTTTTGTATGTCTGGAAAATTGTTTTTTTTCATTAATAAATTTCATTAAATTAAAGCTTTTAAAGCTATTACACACACATTCGTATCAAAAAAATCCTGAGATAGAAATAGGAAATACAGTATAAATGTCTGCCATCATACATACATAAATGGCAGAAGGATATGTGTATGTGCATTTAAAACAATTACAAAAATGTCTACAAACATATTTTTTTTTGTTCTTAAACGAAAATAAAAATTATTTTTATTTTTGAATGTTTGCCATTTGTGAATGACCAAGAACAATTTGAAAATAAAAGACACAAGTTTAGGATTTTTTTTTTTCTTGTT
The DNA here is from genome assembly GCA_951394055.1 of Villa cingulata. NCBI lineage: Eukaryota > Metazoa > Arthropoda > Insecta > Diptera > Bombyliidae > Villa > Villa cingulata. Next base: position 9,628,781 of record OX596023.1, read on the forward strand.
TTGCTTGTTTTTCTATTTTGTAAGAAATTACTTTATGCGAGTATGTGAGAAGAGAATAAGTATAAAAATAAGATCAAGAATAAAAATGCTTTCAAGAAATCATCATATTATTTTTATCTACTCTTTAAATGTTTATTTACAATTTTACGAGTTTATATTTCTTTTGCGTTTTGTGTACATGTACAGGTTGTGTATGCATTTTGTTGAATTTGATCGGTTCAAAATGAATGTTTTGTGAAATGGAGAAATGGAGAGTAAAAATACGAAACATGAGTTTGAGCAACATAAAACTGAGCTTCCATTCTGAGGTACTTATTTATGCTTGAACGTAAAATGTTGCATTGCCCATCAACTCCTCTATTTTAAACTCTCTTCTTTAAATTTTAAACTTATTTTTTATATGATGCAGTTGTGTAAAGAAATCTTGAGGCTTTATTTTTGAAGTCATTATAGAATTTCACCAGATCTGATGATTTCAAATTCATGCAGTGAATTTCAAAATATCTCACGTTAAAGTTGCACAGATATTTGAAAAGAGATTTTGTTCCACTTTCCTCTTGTCATACGATTGTAGTGCTAGTGAGTTGCGTTACATTTTACATTTTACTCATCTAATTGTTAGAAACACCTTATTCAAAAGACAACTAAGATATTTTTAAAACCTGAATATCCTTGCTGTATTCTTCATTTTCTAAAGAAAATTATTATTTTTATTTTACAATTTTTCTTCTTTTTTCTTTTTGCTTTTAAAATAAAAATAACTGTTAAATGCATTCAATATAAAATGCACCTATCCTTTTTTTTTCTCTATTTTGTTTTCATTTCTGTTTTATTTTTATGGTTTTCTCGCATGTTACGTATAGTATATTGTATTAGGTATATGTATATTCGCACATTACATTCACTTAAAAAATCATTTTTTTTAAAGTGTTTTATACAAGTGAAGTGTACAGTATTTTTTTTTTCATACTTACATAAAAAATGTAAGAGAAAATATTATTTTTGTTTTTGCTTCATTTTCATTCTGTTTTGCCTTCTTGTGTGTGTATGTGTGTTTTTTCTTGATTATTTTTAAATAACTCTTGTGAAAATGAAAAATTTATATATGAGTGTATATGCATGTATATCATCAAATCCTTTCTGTAGTGATAAAATGACAACAATATCAACACGATACATATACATCATCAAATCCTTTCTTTATCTTCAATGATAAAAAATAAAAACAACGACAACGATGTTGAATGTATGCGTATATGCATTATAGATATACTAGTATCAGTTTGTGAATATTATGCCTGTATGTGTATATTGTATCCTTACGTTACATTAAACAGAGATAACATCAATTCAAAAAATATATGCATAAATACTAAACATATTTACGAACGAAATTGAAAGATATCATCCTTATCCTTATATGTATTATTTTTCACTTTTCTCGTGGTATATATTTTTTTTTGTATATCTTCTTCTACTTATGTGTCTGTTTATCTGTTATTTTTTTCTTACTTCTTCATACTCATTTATTACTCATTTTTAATTTTCAATTTTTTTTATTTTTTTTTTTTTTGTGTTTTCGTAAACCTACCTAACCTAGCGCACGTTAAAAAATTTATTAGACTTTAGGCAAATAATAATTACCACCTATGTATAATCCCTTTCGACAAAAAAACAACATTTATTTTTTTTTATTTTTGTTTTGATTATCCTGTTTTATACAATTCAACAACCTTGTCTAGAAGTTATACAAACATGCATCAGATATACTTACTCGAATGTGTATACAAAACGTTAACAATTTACTTGAAACAGAAGCTATCGAAGATTATATGTAAATGTAAATTTGATGTGACATAAGAAAATTTTTTTATTCATTCAAATACAAATTCAAACAGAAATTTTCACTTGTTTTATATTTTGGTGCTTAATATGTATCCAGTACATGTACAAGTACATTCAAAACCTACATATATGATCGGGTGTGTGATTATAAAATGTGTTTTCGATTGTGAATAAAAAAAAAAAAAAAAAAACATTTTTTGAAGTACACGTGTTTACACTTAAAAACAAAAACCGAATAAAAATCAGGAGTCAAGTATAAATATACATACGCATTTATATGTTTCATGTAAATTGTAAATATGTTAGGTATAAGGGAAAGTTCTGTCGTTTTTGAACACATGCACTTTTATGCGTTGTCAATAATTAGCAATAATTCTGATCTACGTATTTTAGTCAGCTTTTTAAACTTGTTAAACTGTCAACATGATTGAAGAAAAAGTTCACTTAAGTGTTTTATATAAATTTTTCAAATTTAAAGTAAAATAATTTTAAGCTTATCTTTTTGCTTCACTTGTCAAATTTATTTATGTTTCTTTTTAAATAGTTTGAGTCATTGCTAAAATAATTGCTCAGAAGTACTTCGCGCACGTGAAAGGAACACAGCTATTGTATGTTGTTTGAGTTGGAACAGCTGGAATATGCCCAAATATGGTTTTGCCAAAATTTCGTTCGGGTGATTTTTTTTTTTTTTTGAAAAATGAACCCCGATGAGGAAAGCCATCAGATGTCAATGACGAAGTGAAACGCGATATGATCAGAACAAATCCCACGTTAACTTCTACAGAAGTGGGCTTCAAATTCATCAGGCTGCTACTTTGATTTCAGTCGGATCAGAATTCTTGCTAAGGATCGAAAACGCACAACGGTTCACGTGTTTAAAAACGACAGAACTTCCCCGCATACCCAATACATCATCAATGACCTATGTGCACAGAATATTAATTTGATCACCCTCTTAAAAATAGCACATACACATGTAAAAGAGTAGATAAATGTACTTAGTATAATTATGTCATTCCATTCATTAAAACATTTCATTACGCTTGTCCTGTTTTCATTAATTTTGTAAATTTCGAGTAACTTCACTTTCGTTTTATTCTATTTTTTTTTTTTGCTTTTAGCTTTTCGATTTTGTTGATTCTCTTCTCGTGTACACATACAACCAATATACATATTCGTATGTACACTAGTAAGATGTACTTACATAAGAAGATTTTAAGTAAATTTATTGATTACATGTCAAACATAATACAAATAACGAATATAGTGGCAAGAAATAGATATCCTTGAAAAAACACTAATACATATTCGTACATACACACACACACACACTTCCATACAGGTATATGCCATACGAGTACATTAATGTACATTATAAGTATAGATATTTTCCAAAGTTTAACTTTAATTGTGGTAAAATTAATTGTAATTAGTAGACATATTTTTCAAGGATTCATTAACCGATATACGACGAGTACATTATTATTAGAACATGACAAAACAAAAATACGACAGCATAGAAAAAACCAAAAAAAAAAAAAAAAAGAAAAGAAAAAAGTGGCGAAAATACGAAAGGATATATATAGACAAGGATAATAAAGAGAGACTTGAATATTTTATTTTTGTTCATTCTCGAACATTTCATTTTTATTATGTAGATTTAGAATATAGAAAAAAACAGAAAAAAAGGGAATAAAAATCCTTGAAAATATTTAAGTAGGACATTTTAAATGATGTTTTTTAAATTTTTTATATTTTTCAGTCATTTTCTAATGGTTCTTTTTTCATCTTTTGTGAAGAGAAATTTAACTAAAAAACACTAAGGACATTAGAAAATTTTTATTTAAAAAAAAAATACATATTTCCAAAAACTAAATGTGAAAGCGTATTTGTTAGGCAAATCATTTCCTTTTTACTTTTTTGAAAGGAATAAATTTTGATGAATTTCTTTTTTTTTTTAAATTCATAAAAGTGTGTCAGTAAAACTTTAGTTTGTCCATGAATATAATTGCTAATAGAGGTTAGTTTAGTACGAGTAGCTATACTAAATTAGCAGTGGTAATCACACAAATACTCGTGTTAGATTCTCTGTGATAAGCAAAAAAAAAAAATAATAATTTTCATTACAAATTTTTTCAATTTTAATCGTACTATTCCTCTCAGCTTAAAATAAGTATTTTACCAAAGACCTAATTTTGAGTATTACGACGAACTAAACGATACCTTTTCAATCAATTTAAGCTTTACATTTTCTATCAATAATCATTTGGTTCTCAATTCACATTAAACGACAACGTAAGGTACTGCAGTATACACAGTTTCGTTTTCTATTTCAATATTTTCAGCTTTGTCTTCTTGGTTTTTTTTTTATTTCTCTCTTTGTTTTCGTTCTCTCTTTATTTCATTTTATTTTGTTTTGTTTGATTTTTGTTTCTTCATAAAATAAATTGCTTGCAGTATATATTTTACCACCAAGCAATATAGAATTTCTATATAAACAATCACATTTCATTCTGACTGAGTTCTCTTTCATAATTATGGTGTAGGTTAATATTTTGTTGTGTTATTATTTTCCATACATAATCGTATATGTACATTTAGTATGTGAGTATAAATCATTCATTTCACATTTCATTCAATTTATTTTGACGTATCATTCAAAATTCATGTTAAAAATGTTCCTATTATGTACATATATTTTTCATTATACTCGTATGTTCACACCACATATATACATATATTTATTTTTTGTTTTTTATTTGTATTTGTTTCTCATATTTTGTGTATGTTTTTTGTTTTCAAAACATTTACATGAGAAAATTTAAAATAAACAAAAATGTGATGATCTCTATACTCTAACACTCATTCTGTCTAGTAAACATATGTATAGGTGCTACATATATACGAGTACATACATGAAATTAACACACATAAATATACGAGAGTATACTTATATAACATGAAGGTAGAAAAACATTTTTTTGTAAAATGAAAAAATTCTCAATAAAAAAACAGAACAGAAGAAAAGAATTTCTTTTTTTTTGTTTTCTTTTTTGAAAAGAAAAACTCAAAAATACAGACAAAATTCATATTCTATGGATTAGTGGTATAAAGCAAGAACAAACAAAAATAACTCCTTCTTTAGGTTTGTTTACAATTTTTTTAGCATGTGTATGATACTTGACTGTTGCTACTGGGTTTTTATGCTCTCGTATTATTACACACTCAACGTTTTAACGTTTCAAAATATCAGAAATGATGATGAAAAACGAAACCGAAAAAGTATTTACATATATGATATGTACGAGTACATACATATACGTGGAATGAAATTAAAATTTATTTTGACAGGGTGTTCGATACTAGCACAATCTAAAACATTTATAAAATTGATCAAAATATGACTACAGATATACACTACCGCACATACGGATAAGAAACTAGATCCTTAAGACTTGTAAAGAGTATCTAGAGTAAAAGTATCTAGATCGAAGGGTACGGTCAAGAAATAGATGTGGGATGCAGCGAGAAAGGATTTTGAAAAAGCTGCACGTGGTCGACTGAAAAAAGAAATCCACAGAATGTGAGAAGTTGCGACTTTTTTTCGTAGAGGCAAAAATCCTCTTAAGGACTATATGGCCGTAAAAGAAGAAGAATAATAATTCTACATATTTTTTTGTTTTAAGTGCACACGGATATTCAGTCTATCATGACACCCAGCCGATCAGTAATTTTGTCATATATATCGTCCAGTTTATCATCAGTAATCAGTTTACTACTTGACTGCGGTGTACATCGCTAATTGGAATTAATTATCGACATGGGCGAGAGTATAGCGCGCTGGCTGGGATTTGTACCGAGACCAACACCACAACCATCGAGCTATTCAAGCCCTCGATTCAATATTATTAACTCAACCATAATGTTATTTAGTGTTGCAAAACAAATGTTGCTAGTATTATTTTCACTTAAAAATTCATAATTTCATGACAAATTAATTTCAACATTTTTATCATTATTAACGTTTATCATCTGAATCTGATGGAAATAAAAGACACGTAAGATTTTCTGATTTCTATATTACCCAGATTTGAATATCCTTGAAATTTTTAAAATTGTAAAATTCGAGAAAATATTTACCTTAACAGATAAAATGATTTTCATACATGCAACTAAACATAAAAATTCAAACAACCCTTATCGTATCCTTGAATCAAAGTTGTCTCACTTAATATGAACGTACATATACCTACTATTTTTAGTACTCAGAAAAAAAAAAGGAAAATCATACTTAACCCTTTCAATACGGATTTTTTTTTTCAACATTTTAATTACTTAATTCGATTTTTTAAATCATTGGGTCATATTTGAGCTAATTTTTTGATCTCACTAAAATCGCATGTCCTGTGACAGAGAAAATGTCCTGGGACGACGTATGTCCCAGAAGTGATTTATAATGGGACGAAATGGGACGTAATTGTCCCAGCAGTATCAAAAGGAATAATTAAAATAATTAAAATACATATATGTCCCGTTTGTAGTTACTGATGGGATACATATGTCCCATTTTCATTTTTGAAAATTTATATTTTTAGTCTTATTAACAGCGTTAATTAATTACTTACCTCGCTATTAGTTATTTTTTTAACGAATTTCACCAATTAATTTTATATAAAAATTCACAAATAAAACTTTACTTCTGTACTCGACCACTTCTAAATGCAAATTGAAGAATAACTGTGCACATTAAAACATGTTAAAACATGTTAAATAGTGGACGTGCAATATATAAATAAAAAAATTACTGTTGGGATGAAATTAAATGCAGAATAAATAGAAAAATAATATATAAGTAACAAAAAATCAACTGATGGGACGTATATGTCCCGTCAGTATTGAAAGGGTTAAACTAAACATTTTATATAATGTACCAACCAAACAAGGTTTATAAGAGCATACTGCATTGTACATTACACACGAAAAACATGACAAATTTTCTTTAGTTTTACATTTTCGTATTTATGTTTTTCTTCCACATCTATTTTTAAAATGTAGACATACATTTTTTTTTAGCTTTTCTACTCCTATGTAATATCATTTTCTTCCTTTTTATGTAATGTTATGTGTACTACATATGCTTTTGTGCACATGTGTTTTATTCTATTTTTCGTTAACGAGAGAATAAAATCCAAATCACATTTTATTACATTTATGGTTTTGTATAAGTTTCCGTTTTATATGTATGTATAATTTTTTTTTTTTCATGTTTTTGTTTGATTTTTATATTTCATTTTCTTTATTTTATTTTTTTATCAACTTTTTTTCATTTTGTCGAATTTGGTTTTTATTTATTTTATTTAATTTTGTTTTCTTTTTTTTTTTTCAACATTACTCCTTTTATATTTTGCCTTTCTAAGAAATTTTCACAGCTTCTATTCAAGTACTGTTGTACATAAAGCGTGTTTACATTACTTACATACATATGTACATTACATGATTGTATTATCTGTATCTCTCTTCAATTTCTTTTTCTCGATCTGTAAATGTATATAGATACTATATAGATACATGTATTTATTTGTAGACAAATAAAAAGTAAACAAAATAAATTAAAATTCTAGTAAGTCGTTGAACATTAGTATATATCATTTCACATTTATTCATGTAAGTACATATGTATATTCATGTATGTGTGTATGCTCATAGGAATCTGAGTATGTAGACATATGTGAATAAAATATTTATTTTAAAGTTAAAACAATACAATGCATGTACATATATGTAACATGTAATATAAGTACAAGGATACATTTGTATTTATATTTTGTAGTTTTTATATCCTTCGCTTATACTTATATAGATATTGTGCTTATATATCCTATACACATAAGCTTTGATCTTGTTACAGACATGTACAAATTATAAATGATATAAAAAATTCCAAATAAAAAGTTTAAAAAAAAAAATGTATCCTTAAATATATGTGTCTGTTCAGGAGGAAATTTTAAGATTATTTTTATATATAATATGCTGTATATATTTTATAATTTTTTTATATGTACTGTATATACTTATATGCATAACATAGTATAGTCGCACTATTATGTGCATTAAAACTAAAGTTATAAAGTCACATGTAAGGACATACCTATAGTCATATACTACATAATCGGCATGGCTGTGTATACCGAATACATAATAATGTATGTATGTACGTAAAAAAAAAATCTGTTTTTTATTTCATTTCATTTTATTTTCATTTTTAACTTCCTCGTCCTTTTTTTTCGGCTTTTTTTTTCATTTTTATTATTATAATTTATTTTTTGTTTTTATTTCATTTTAAATTTCTATACATACACGACTAGGTATACGTATGTTTACGTACATATATGCATGTTGATGTATACATGCTTACAACATGTAATAATAAAAATGTCATTGCTCCTCATTTAAAATGTCCCTACTCGAACGATACTGTACTATATATAAAACCAAACGCAATGAACAACTACTGTATGAATGTACTCTTCTTAGTTACACACACATCATAACTCTCATTATGAATGTAACTTTTCTATTTATTATTGTAGAAGTAGTATTTTTCATTTCTTCTGTCTTTATTTTTTTTTCTACATTCCTTCAATTTTTTTTTTTTTTTTTCAAATAAAATGTGTAACGTTACGTGTATGATTTTTTACAGACATATACAACATCATTACTAAACAAAACAAACAAACAAACAAATAAAAATATACCTGAATATTATGTACGATTATACTATATTATATAAACAGGATACAGATTTATTTCATTTTGATATACATTATGTACATATGTGTATACATGTGTGGATGTAATGGATGATGGAATGTAAATGAATTGCGTTTCATGCAATCATCTACATATATACATAATATATTTGTAATATATACAGGGTGTCCCGCCTCGGGTGGTCAACCCGCTCACTGTAGATAGGTCTGGCCAAAATAAACAAAAATTCTTTCTAAAGAGGGAAGGGGTAATTTCAATCGTTTAGCCGCTAGAGGGCAATGAAGATTTTTGGCACTTACTCTACCAAACACCCTATAACAACTACGATGTACTACCATAGAAGGAAGTAGTCTAAGAAAAATCTGTAGAAAACCTCCTCCTCTCTCTAATGATGCCTTGCATGTCTGTCTAAGATTTTTCTTTCAAGAGTTATTGTGTTTCAAAGTCAGAATTTAGTGATTTTTTGTCATTTTTTTTTTTCATAGAAAATAAAGGCTGTTGAAGTACAGCGCCCTCTACATTAATTTCTACTTACAAAAGCAGAGAGGCCAAAATATCCGCTACATTTTAGTCCTGCACAGTGAAGGTCTATCTCTTACAGATTTTTCCTTGTTTTATACTTTTAGAACAACACCCCCCAAATGGCAAGACCTATCTACTGTGAGCGGGTCGACCTCCCGAGGCGGGACACCCTGTATGTAATTAAATGTGTATAAATGATAAAATATAAAATACACTGTACATACATATGTACATACATACGTGTATCGACATATGGTAACAGTTACATTTGTAAATATAAAAGAAAAGAAATTTTCCTTTTACTAAACATTTTCTTTCTTTCATTTTTTTTTTCTGGTGCTTAATTGAAATTATAAGAGGAAATTATTGTTAATCCTTGTTATTTTATTTTATTATTTTTTTCTACTTTACTTTTTCTTTTCCTTTTTATTGTTTTTTTTTTTTTATATTCTCATTTATATTTTTGTTACTAGGCACGATATTGTTTTAATTGACAAGCAAAAGAAACATATACGTATAGAAAAGAATCAGAAAAAAAACAAATGAATGGAAAGGAAAAGCATCAAGAAAATGAATTAAATGAAAATTTTGAATTGAACATTGATAATGAAATCGTCTGGAAAAGGTTACCATCGCATACACGTAAGTATTATATACGCAATTATAGGCATTTCGTTTTTAATTCATGATTCCCATGCATATACATGTATGCATGCATGTATCTCAGCATAGACAGAGACAATTTTTGATGGAAATTTTTTGCGTTTGAATATTGATTTCGAAACGTAAATAAGAAGAAAAAAAATTGAAATCCTAAATGTGGTACAAGATATGTGGTTCATCAAGTTTTATTTAATTAAAAATGATCAAAGTATATAGAGAGTTTCATCATGGAATTATTTTGTTTCTATAATGTCAATTTGGAAATAATTAATTAAATCGATATTTATTTTCCACTTATCATTATATGCTTGAATCTTGAATATTATTTTAGTTGGAATTCAGGTATAAAAAGAAAATGTTTTAGACAATAAAATTTAAGTTCAAATTACATAGTTAAATTAAATGAATGGCTTTTCTAGAATTTGAATAATTAAAAACGATGAAAATTATAAGAAATTTTTTCATGCAAACTGCAACAACATTGACAGAAATATTCAACACTTCCCCAATTTCAACAAGATAACGCCTCCCTTACACTCATCTAAGACCATACAAAAGACTAATTTAATGAAAAAAGTATCGAGGTTATGCAGTGGCTGTCACGTAATCTTTACCTCGATCCCATTAAAAATGTATGAGGAATTCTACCTCGATGTATTGTACGCCAAGAGTAAGCAATATGAGAGCGTATAAAAGATCTGAAATATGGGATGGGATTCAAAGAGCGTGGTCATCAATTACGATAGACCTTTCATAAAAATTAGTATATTCGTTATTTTTGTTTTTATATGATTCTTTTTAATGGAATTTCCAATAAATTCGTCTCTATTAACGGACCTGTCGCTTCTATTTGATCTGAAAATTACAATTTCAACCCCCAGAATAGACACACATTTGTACACAAAAAAAAATTAAATGTGTCTAAAATTTAAAAAACGAAATATTTTAATTCGTCTGCTCTCTATAATAGCGAAAAAAAAATCAATAAGTTTCTAAGCAATATTACATTGCAGCTACATGTATATCAATTCAATAAATTTCACCTTTTACTTTTGACCGGTAAATGACTGACATTTTATATTTTGAATCTGAGAATGGGTTAGAAATCCAATTATCAAATCTATACAGGAGTATGTTTTATACCGAAATACTAAATGGCTAATAAAATTTTACCATCTATTGCATAAGTAGTATAAACGTTTGCTACACTTTTATGAAAAAATAAATTCCCAAAAATGAAAAAGAAAAAAATCCAAGAAACAGAATACACACGTACGTACATAAAAAAAATTTTTTAAATAAAATAAATTCCTTGCCGTTAAATTCGATTCGAATAAAATTCCTTTCTAGATATTCTACCATAGATAGTAATTTATTTTTTTTTGGAACAAAATAAAAAGAAAGATACAAGTATGTCTACACTTTTATATAAATTCTCTGATTCTAGACACATTTTATGTGTGTACTCGTATTATATAAATTTTTAATTCTGAACGATACTAGATAAAAAGGATGAAATTTATCCATTCATTCCATTTCTGATCAATTTAAATTCACCACAAAACTTTATTTTTAAAAATCAAGAAAATAAACGTACATACATACTTTACAATGTGATTCCTCGTACTCATGTTTGCGAATATAATAACCAAATTTTATTAAAAATATGTACGTAAGTATCTATATATTAAAAAACGTATAAGTACGAGTGTATAATCAGAGAGTGTATATCACTTCTATGGATATTAGAAAATTTTAAATTTAATTTTCTTTATGGAACTGATAAAATTTTTTTAAACACAGATATTTGTACGTTTTGGGAGTGGATCGGTGTCGCAAGTGGTACAGTAACTGGCTAACAAGATTGCCGGTTTGATTCCTGCCCACGGCAAAAGTAACAAAAAAAAATGAACTTTACCTATTTCCATCTTTCATTACCCCCAAAAGTTCATTGGGCTTCGAATGAGTATCAACTTGCTGGGAAGCAGAGCTTAGAAATGCTGATTGATAAGTTTATATGTTGTCTACTTGCTGACAACTAGTCACAACTAGTAAAACAAAGTATTATGTATTATTAGAACTTCTAAGCTAAGCTAATAATAGATCAGTCTAAGCCCAACGCCCAGTCATGTAAAACAGAGTTTGCTTCTCTACCTGCAACTCAGTGGTTCGCAATGCACGTTAAACTGTATAGTTGCGCACATGATAGTAATAAAGTCATGAAATCACTTCTGTGAAAGCCCTGATGGTTCACTTAGAGATGTAGTCCTATGAAAGAAGAAGGAGAAGAAGAAGATTCGTACCTTTGTATAGGTGTAAGTTGAAATGAAATGAATTTAAATTCATAAGTATTATAAATTATCTTCAGGATACATACATAAATGAATACGTAAATAATAGTATTAAATGAAAAGTTTTATGTGCATTTTAACAAATGTAAGGATAAGTATTATATATACTCGTACGTATTCGGATCTGTTATAGATATACTACATATCAAAAAAAAAAAAAAAAAAAAAAATTTAAATTAAATCGTTTTTGTTATTCATCACAATTCTTCATACTAGTACTCATACACATGTACCTAGGTATATATACAGATGATTCTTATTCAAATTTTAAACCTGCTACACTTTTATTTCAATACGATTTGTTATCTTTGTTTTTGTTTTTCTGTTCAGTTTTCTTAATGATAAATTTTCTAAACATTCTCGTATAGAATATAGAAACAATGATGAAAAGTATATTATACCACCATACATAGCCAAATATATATTTGTATGTGCTTACATATACAGATTGTAGTACGTGAAAACATCTATAAGTATAATATATTATATTATACGGTATTTGTAAATATATAAAACTATACTCGTACATACCACATATCCTTGCCAAATATTTGAATCAAAATAAAATGTAAATGTCAATTTCGATAAACCTTTCTTATATAATATGTGGCTATAGATAATAGTTGAATATAAATTTTTCAAAACAAAAACTATTTAGTAAACACACACACACTTACATACACTGCACAAAAATATATACATATGTGTATACACGCAACTCCTTTTTTTATTTCTTTCTCTTTTGAAAATATTACAAATATTATACTTTTTGTTCTAAATTTCTATGTAAAGAATATGTATATGAAAGTCAGATAGTGTAATAGATAGAGAAAAGATTGAATATTCAATTTCATATTCAAATCAAACATTCAACTATATTCAATATCTATGTATGTATGCATATATAAGTATATATCAATGAACTAAGTATGTATGTATGTAAAAACTTACTATCACCAAAGATACTAGAAATACACACTAGAAATTATAGTATCTTTGCTATCACATAACAAATAATAAATTGTGAACATTTTAACAACAAGCAAATAATACATGAAATTTACATAATTTTAAGATACATATATATGTATAGTGTAATGAACGTGTATAATACGCGAGGATAATGTAACAACAACTAAATAGATGTGTAGGAGTATAAAATAAATATAAACTTTATACAGGATTTTATAAATCTAAAAGAAAATTTTACATCTATACATATACACAAAAATTATTAACTATATAATATCTAACCATCACATATCCCATATACCTATGTGTATATTCACTTGTATGTTCCCTCTATATCATATGCAATCCAGAAATCGAAACGTTAAGTGAATTTTTATCAAAACAACAACAAAAACAAATACAATAACAAAATATAAAAATTCAAAAATACCACTCTACACCACACAACCCAAAAAAAATCATTTTCCTTCAGTTCCTATATATTTTTGATTTAATTTTTTGTTATTTTTCGTTAATAAAATCTCATTCAATTAACACTTACATTGTGTTTGATTTTATTTTAAATATTCCATGTAACTTTGACTTCCTTTTGTTTCTACATATGTATGTATGTATGTATGTATATCCTTTTTACTATTTTCTAAAACAAACTGTGTATAAAATAACGTATCAGTTATCCTTTAATAAACACTTATCATATAAATATAACTGATTTGAATGTAAATTAAATAATTATTTTTCTATCATTCAAACTATACATTTATGTGTATATGTACATATACTTATGTATTTGTACACGAATCAGGAATAACACTTTAACATGAACTCACAAACTATACTCGTATACGAAGATAATATTGCAAAATTGAAGATTTGAATATTCGAAAATTCACTAAAACCAAATGTATTGTTTTGTTATCCTTTTTTGTTTTGATTTCATTAATTTTTTTACTATAGGAATTTTTTGTTTTATTTATTTTTATTTTTTTTTTAATGCACCAACAAAACTAAAATCGAAAAAAAATTTTTAAATTAATCAAAATATTTTCAACATTTAAAAAGGTTTCACAACACTATATGAACACTGAATTTTTCATTCTATATTACTTTTGATTCAATTTGTTTTCATTTTTTTTTAAAGTTTTTTTTTGAATTATTTTCCTTTTTTGTTTTTCTTCAAATTCCGATTACCATTTTGGTATGCGATAATGGCATTCGAAAAAATTCAAATATTGAATATTTGAAAATTCAAAAAAAAAATTAATTTAATTTAATTAACAACAATCCTGTATATAGACTTAGTAAGTATCAACTATGATTACGGTGATGATGGTAAATGATGATAATTACGAATTATGTATGTACGATGATGATTTATAATGTTGTGATAAAACATAATATCTAAAAAAAACTGATATTTTTTATCCTTTATATATACCTTTTAGTACATATATGTATGTATGAATATTTCTCTGTATGAATGTATTCCGGCAGACTAGCACATCTGTAATTGCTGCTGGTATACTGATGAAAAACGTGTGCTAAATGAAATATTTAATGTATACTCGTTCTTATATAGATGCATGAATTAAATGTAAGTATTAACTACTACATGATAGCACATGATAGATAGAAAAATGTTGAATGAAACATAAAATATGTATGTACATTGCTGCTGGTATATGTCTATAAACATTAAAAATGTATGTATACATAGAAGAAGAATTTATATCAACAAAACTGTTATAATAATAAATTTTTGTGTATACACATAGTAGTATATTCGAGTTATAGGTTCAGCAAGTTGTATATTTTTCCTTAATCGAAATGAATTCTGTACCTCCTGCTTGTGTGGATGAAGCAAAAAATACCTGCAGCAATACATGAATGGTACGCGTACTGTTGATTGCAATTTTCTATATATGTGAGGGTTACCATAGAGAAAACTTTAATTTTTCCTTTTTTTTTTTCAATTTTCTATTTTCATTTTTATTTTTGTTTTTTTTTTTGTTGTTGTCTTCTTTTTAACGTTCTGTTCAATGTTCTGTCGATAAAATTACGTGCACACGTTTACGTACATACAAAAACATATTATTGCAGTTCTGTATATATACATTAAAGGATATATATATATAACGTAAACATATATATATATATATGTACAGTTATCTACTCATCTCTATTACTGTGCGACTACATAAAAATGTAACTCTTCTGAGCTATTAGACTTTCTACTTCTATAGTGAAAGTTATATGTGTTTTAGTAGAATATGTAGAAAGGTTTTAGTTTTACGTTTTACACTTTTTTCTTTCAATGATTTTTTATTTGTTAGATTTTCGTTTTTATAGAGTTCACTTTCACTAAGCAATACATATTTATTATTTTCTGTGTGTGTGTGTGTTTGTATTTTCTTTTTTCAATGTTTTTAAAACAAGAAAATAAAAATAAAAATATAAAAGAAAAACATTTTTTTTTGTTTTGTTTATTGTTTTTGATGTTATACTATATTATGTTTGCTTTTGTTTGTCTTGTATTTTCCTTTCAATTTCCTTCAAGACAACGAAAACAAAAACTATAAATAAGTATATAAAAAAAATTACATGTGCACATAATGTATGGCTGAGTTCTAAAATGTACAAAATAAGTATCGATGCGGTAGTATTACAGTAGTGATGCATATATGATACATATCATTATTACATTGGGTGCGTTCAGTTCCACGCAGCGATGTAAAATTTTCCATCGCTGCAATAATTTCTCTTACTGAACGGCTTCGCTGCATAATCGCTACTTTGCAGCGATGTAAATATTTTGCAGCTGAAAAAAAGTTCGCTTTAAAAGTCATCGTAAACAAATTTTGACATATAAAAAATATACATATATGTATATTTTTTTTATATTTTGACATAACAACAGACAAAGCCAACTATCAACTGTTTGCAGCGGGTTTTTCCGCTGTAAACAGTTCAGTAAATTGTATACAGCGATTATCAAAACATCGTTGCATTTTCATCGCTGACTTGCATCGCTGCATTGAACTGAACGCACCCATTGTATCAAAAGCGCATAATTTTAAATTTGACATTTTGAAACGAAGTTAGGAAGTGATTGTGATATTGTATAAAAAAATGCAATGTTTGCTTAAATGATGAGTAAAAAATACATTCACAATACATTTTGAAACTTATGACAGTGTAATACTATTGACACACTGCAAAGATAAACCATGGTTATCTCAGTTTTCTGGTTTATCTTTGTGATAACTGACTTTCAGAACTCGGTTAAGTTAACCGAGTTTCTAGAACTCAGTTATCTTGTTAATCAAGTTCGAACTCAGTTATCTTTGACGTTTGTGGTATTTTTTTTTTCTATATATATTATATTTAAACAAACTGTCAAACCAAATCTAAGCTAACATGATGACTAGATGAAAAAGAATTAGTGTTTGAATTTATCTCGCCAGGTGTCGTATGAATACATAAACTAGTTCACCTCAATTTAAATGTGTCACCCATACCAGGTTATCGATAAACCACTTGAGATAACCATGGTTTATCTCTGCCGTGTGTCAATAGTATAACCGTTTTTATTTTAAACAATTAGAAACTATTTACTTTGCATTTAAACCGCATCGATGCATTTTAGAACTCAGCCTATACGTACATATGTAATGTCTATACATACTCGTGTATAAAACTTTTTAAAAGGAAAAGTTTCTTCTTATTATTACGTTCGCATGCATATAAAATTTATATATACTTTCATACATACATACAATATACGTAGATGTGTCTTCTTATTTTGATATCAATCAGTATCAATAAAAAGCATAATGTATGTTCACTCCTTTCAAATTACAAAGTACAAGAAGATGATACAAGTAGGTGCCGTGCATACATAAAAAATGTCCTTTGTATTTTCTTCTTTGTGACCTTCTTTTGTTGTTAATATTGATTCGATTATTAATAGTTTCGATGTTCGCAAATATAATCCTTTTTTAATGTCCTTTTATTTTATTTATATTTATATTTTTTATACAATGGAAATTTTTTAAAAGCTTTTACATATTTTTTTCTGTTTATCACATAGCCATCAAGGATCATGAGAAAAATTTAAAAGTAAAATGAATAATTTTATTATGTGTAGGTTATAGTGCATATAGATAAATGTAGGTTTCTTAAGTTTACAGCTATTATCTTTACTATATAATGCTCGATTATATTCTGTGTATTATGTACTGAATGAATTGACAATTTTCATATAGAAAAAAAATATTCTTATCCTTTTTTTTTTCTTTATTGTTGTTGTTCAGTTTACAGAAAATAATGATAAATCATTACTTTGTGTGTTATTTACCTCTACAGATACGAGTATATCATATTATAACGATTTATAATATTTTCATTATGACATGACCCTAAACTACACATACGAATACATTAATTTATGTACTCTTACATATTCATATACATATACATATGATATTATATGAACATAAATATAAATTAGTATAGATTTGTATGTACTATACTTACTACATATACGTACATAAAATATTTTGAGGCGTTCATTTCTGGTACATGTAATTTGAATTAGAAATAATTTCCTGAATGTAATTATCCATTAAATTGTTGTTCGATATGTCTGTGCTAAAAATATGAAAATGAGTAATATAGGATGTACTCTTGTTATAAGTACAAATGTGTACGGAATATATTATATTGTATAAATTTATAATGTATCGCATTGTACCTACATATATTTATGTATTTGTTCATTTTTAGGTGCTTAATATTTGTTTTTTTTTTTTTTTCGATTAACCATTATCAGTAGTATAGTCGGATCATAAAATTCTTTTATGGGTTTTATGGTAAATTTAACATAATAATCGGTCATTTTTTTTGCTTTTATCATGATGTATACATGAACATACACATTGATATTAAATCCTTAAAGTAAATGAATAAAAAACATTCAATAGTAAAAAAATATGTAATTTTGAAAAATCTGATTTAATTTAAAATTCGGTATTAACACAGCAGCAATGTCACTTATTGCACAAAATTTTCGGACAATACAGTAAAAATGAAACGAGTCTTTCATCTATGAAAGGCGTAAAAGAGAAGAATGTAAAAACTTTGAAAGATTTGAGAATTAGTTTCTTTTCTCTCTCTCTCTCTCTTTCTCTCCAAAAGTTTTTATGTTTTCCTCCACTTTAATTCTAATATCCCAACTTAATTTCTAATAAAATTTTTCATAAATTTTGAATCTTCCCTTCAAACTATTTAAAAAGTTGAACAATTTTTCTTTAAAATTGTTTCCCTCCCACGAAATGACCAACAGTCGCAATGGGACAAAAAAATTGAATTTACTTTTTAATTAAACTTGAACCGAGTACAAAAATTTTCACTGTTACTGTTTTAGTATGCCATTTTGGATAGAAATTCACGCTAGTCAAAAAAATATTCGTATATACGTGATGACTGCAAAAAAAAAGTACAAATAAAATGCTGCTATTCCTGTTGCTATTGCTCACTTCATTTTAAACAGAATAACACCTATAGGTGTATACACGCTACACAGTTCGTAATGTTGATTGGTGGGTGTGCACATAATACATCATAAGTTCAAAATCTTTTTTTTTTTACAATTTCCTTCCTTGACATTTTGTTTTTTGTTCAAGTTTAAAATGAACTTTTTATAGGATCTTGTTGACATTTTGACCGAAAAAAGGTCAATATTGTACATTAATAATGCCACTGTTGACACGTATATGCACATTGCACACATACCAGTGTACTATATATCAATCATAAAACTCCAAAATGAAATGAATTCTTCAATTCTTGTTATTATTGTTGCAATTTTGTATGTATTTCTCGTCATTTTTTCAAATAATGATAATTCAGGATTCATTCTGCTTATATATTTTATTTTATTTTCTTTTCTGTCGTTTTATATTTTGTAAATTTTTTCTACTACAATCTAAATAATTATAGAAAAAAATAAGTCCCCTGACCATCATTAAATTTATATCCTTCATTTTTTAAATTATATTATCATCATTATCATCGCATTATAAAATGAATGCCCTTTTAAAATTTATATATGTATATTCTATTCTCGTTATTATATGTACGTAATCCTCGTCCTGTATTTTGTAAAACATTTCAAATATTTCTTTTTTAGAATGCAATTTATTTTAAAGTCGTGAACTTAAACAAAACGTCAAATATCCCACCCCAATTTAAGTTTGTTTTTTGTTTTTTTTTCTCCTCACTTTAATACTTCAAATTTTTCTATACACTTTGTTTTGTTGTTGTTGTTTTTTTTTTTTGCTTATGTATTCATAAAACAATGATGAAAATGAAAATTATAAAATGAATTTTCTTTTAATTACATCCTTATAATATTAAAAAAAAAAAATTGTTTTCATAGAAAATAAAAAAAAAATATCCTGGTGCAATTACAAGTATAGACAGTATACAAATACACATATGACACCACACCATTCAATTGCATAGCAGAATATGAATACATAAGTATTCATATAAATCATTTTCTTTTTTAATTTTTTCACAATATAAACTCTACGCGTCTACATTCCGCATGTAACATCCAGCAACGATTAATTATTGTGTACATATTTCCATCATATGCTTGATGGAAAATAACGAAAATATGTAAACATTTGTATAGAATGAATTTTAGCACGCTACCACCCCGACGGACGTATATAAGAGCGCTGTTACTGTTGACGGTATATTACTGATGGTACACTGCCCGCTGCCATACTGTCTAAATGATGAAAATGAATCAACAATACACGTACTGGTGTACTGGTACAGTATGTAATTCAGTGTAGTGCAGTGTGTAGTGCAGAGTTTAATTTAAAATTTCTTTTAATAATTTTGATTCTTTCATTTATTTTTCATTTCATTTTTTTATTTTCATAAACAAACTTTCTTCGGTTGCGTGTCATTAAATTGATGAAAGCAGCCATGTTATAAGGACAATATTATGTATACTGCTTTAAAGGATAAACAAAGAAATAATTAAACACGAAAAAAAAGAAAATGTTCGAAAGGTCACTCTAAAGTGTTTTTAGGTTTTTTTTTAAAACAATGTTTTACCTTATATGTACTGTACATATTTAATATCCTGGAACCTGGACAACTGCCAACTGATCTTTACTCGTCATTTTTTTTAATTTCTTTTCAATTTTATTTCTTTTCTTTTTTTTTTTTGTTTTTTTATAAGAACATTTATTATCATTTCTGGCATATAATATTGTCAAAAGCACGTGATACCAAAGTATCCTTTATATACTCGTATCCGTATCCGTATGTGCATTTATGTACATATAATCGTAATTTACTCAATATTATATACTTGTACATTTACAATAGTAAATCCACAATGATATGTATGAACCTACTTTGTATAATAACATCATTTTTGAACGTCACATATGTATTTATGTACCCGTATGTACAGTTGGTACAGCATTATAAAGGATATTTACATATTTTTATTCTTCTATATACCAGCAATAGAATAAATGAAATTTTTTTTTGGCTAAAATACTGATGGTCTCGTTTGGAGTGTGAGCATGAAACATGAAGCGTGCAATTAATTGAAATAATTACTGATGAAATTTTTTAGGATATTCTTTTTTTTTCATTTTTAGTTTTTAATATACAGCGTGTAAGGACAATTTTTTGAACTCTTGAAATCTCTTGAAATTATAAAATAATAAAGATAAAAAATTACAAAAATAAAAAAAAAAACAAAAATGAATTGAAAAACATTTCCAAAAAACGATTAACACAAGCATCCACACAATAATTCACTAATTTCAGTTTGAATAAAATTTGTTCAGCAGTTCAACTTCCTCCTATATGTCCGTTCAATGAGAAAATACTATGTCAATGACAAGATGAAAATGCGAAGACTTCCACATCGTATCTACTACTATACTAAGTATTTGGATTCAATTGAACGATCAGGATATGTTCAAATATCGATACCCAAATACAACGTTGTCATGTCGTTCAATTAAAAATATTTCTAATTCTGTCGCAATGATGTTGTCGGTTATCATTTAATGTAAGGGATAAAAGATAAAAAATATCTGAAAGGATATTTGACCATATATATACCTGCATCAATATTCTGGAAACAAAATTTTGTTTAATTAAAGGACAAAAACAAAAACAAAAGTATATGTAAAACATTTCATGAGCATCAACATCAACAACATCATCATCATTATCATTAATTCATTCATTTGGGCACAATTTTCAAAGGATCTATAATTACAGTATTTTGAGTATTTTCGTCATTTACTATATATAGGACATTTTAAATGTTACATTAACATTACATATTTACACATGTACGTGTATTTGGATTCAGGGATTTATAAACAATTTTTTTAATTACATAAAATTTGATAAAATCTTATAATCATCACAACACACGATTCAATGGTTCACAATCACAGTACGACAATAAAGAAAGAAAACGAAACAGAAGGAAAAGGAGTAAATCTTACACCATACATAATAATTACTACATAAATGCTTGAATTTGTAAGTGTAAGATGATGTGCATGAGTATAAATTAAATTCTATATTTCGATAAAAGGAGTGGTCTTGTAAATGCATGCATGCAAACACAATTATTATGCTTACTAGTGCCTATAATAATATTAAGGAAATTATATATCCTTCTATTATACACATTTGTATTTATTTACGTGGATTTGTTGAATTGTAAAGTGCAATATTAGACCACGTGAACCTCTATAACTAACTAACTAACCAACAAACTATTGTGGATGGGCTCTTACTACACATATGAACAGGAAATAATCTTCAAATTAGTATTGTTGTTATATGTACGACTATTCTGAATGATAATACATAATAATAACAGTAATAAAGAACGAAACATTACATAAAATCACGAAACAATTACCCACATTTTTAATCTGTCTTTATACTCGTATATTATCCTCTCATATACCTACTTAAATACATATATGTATATGTACGTGTATACTAGAAAATGTGCAATAAATTGTTCATTCAAAATAAACTGTTAGCTCTGTTAGTTTGATTAAATAGTAGAGGAAAAAGGAAATAGTACAAATAATCCCAATATACTCGTACACGTAGACGTATACCTATAATTATGTACGAGTATAGGAACACAGCCATATTAAATGTGACCAGAACAATCTTATAATCTTAATGATTCGGAATTATACGACCGAATTGATTCTAACACGAAATGTAAAATTTTATTTTTCATTTTAAAAACTAACAACAACATAAAAATGTAGGAAAATAATAATATAATCAAATGAAAATAACCTTTTGATATTATCTAGAATAAAATTTTGCTCAACTTTTTACTGGGGAGTTAACTCCCAAACTTTATCAACTTTCTCAATTTAAACTGATAATGACTAGAATTGTTAAAATCAAGATAGCATATGCTACGACGCCACTTGCATGTTTGGTAAGTAATTGAATAAACATGAAACTAACCGTTAAACGAAAATCACTTGAACGTGTCTATGTGTGTGTTGTTTTTTTTTTCCTTTCCCCAAAATTTTTTCCATCTTCAAGAAGAAAATTCATCATTCTACAGAAAATGTTTGAAATGTTGCTGAGAACAAGAAATTATTTCTTACAAAATCTAGACAATATTTTGCTACCTATACCGCTTATCAAACGGTTTCCGTTCGTTATAAAAGTTTTTTTTTTTTTTTTTAAAGAAAATAAATTCAGCATGCACCACTTACCTTTTTTTGAATTTTCTCCATCAGCTTTTATAAGGATTTTTTGCTGGTCATCAACAGATGTCATTTTTTCAATTGATTGCTTTCTATTCGTTAACTGTTGCTGATGTTGTTGCTGCTGCTGTTGCTGTTGATGTTGTTGCTGCTCTTGTTGCTGTAATCTTTCAATATTTAAATTTTCTAGAGATGTTTCAACAGAATCAGCATGTGCTGCTAAATCTGATTTCGCCTACAATATTGAAATTATAAAAAATAACAACAACAAATATTTTTAAATGAATTTAAACGGTTAAATATTGCAAAATTAATTTGTAGAAATAAAAAAAAATTTCATTTTAAATTTTTTTTTTTTTTTTTACCTTTTCAAGAGCATCCATTGTCTTTTTGGATTTTATTTGTGATTTTGATTTATTAACAGCGTTAAAGGCTAATTTTAAATCATCTTTTCGATCCTATATTTGTAAATAAAATGTACACAAACAATTTGAAAAACATAAAACAAATTTTTTTTTATTTTTGTGTTTTATTTATAAATTTTTATATGTAAAAACTTTTCTGTGTTTTATTTTTAAAATAAATCAATAAAATCAAAAACATACAACACCGAAACAAACAATCAAACAAAAAGAAAAACATTAAAACATTTTTAAGGTGAAAATACATTGATGCTTTGACGTCTTTATGCTTTCATTTACCAATTTTGGTGTTTTGTGTTTGAATCTAAATCTAATAATACTGGAATAATTTATGATTAACACGCTTCCAATTTATTTTTACAGAAAATTTTAGAGATGCAAAGAAAGCAGTGATTTAAGATACAATCGATGTTGAACATTAATTGAAACTGACATCGGTATTTGAATAAAGAATCCGGCATCATTTAATGCGCTAAACACAATCAAATCAGATATCATTCGGCAGAAACAGAAATTTATGCTGATGTAGTCAGAAAATCTATCGCAGCCAAATTCAGCAACACATTCAAAGCAGATCATGCTCATGCAGTCAGTTGTCATACTTATTTAGAGAGTACAGTAAAGAGATAAGATTTTCCTCTTTACTCTATGCTTCTTCTTGTGATTAAACTTGTCATCTCCAACAGGCATCAGCTAAATTTGAACATTGTTCGAACATGACAGCTAAGCCAACAGTTTTTGTGTTTAGATGCTTCTGCTGTCATTGTGTCAGCATTTATTTATGAAGCACTAGATTGTAGCTAATTTGCTGCCAGATGCTTTGATTGTGTTTAGCGGCTAAGTTTAATAATTATGTTTTGATTTGTACATACAACACTTGAAAATTCACGATCGAACAGAAAAAATGTTTTCAAACACTGACCCGATTCCAGTGCATCATCCATTTATCATTGTATTTTCACCTTTATAAAAATGTTTTTCTTATGTTTTTATTTTCTTTTTTACTTTATTTCCTTTTTTTCTGTAATTTTAATATTTTAGAAAATATATAACTACATAATTGTATATACAAAAACGAACATATACACATTTGATTTGTATCCGAAATTGAGAAATAATTTACAATTCTAAAACATAACACAACACAAAACGAGCACAGAAAGCACCTATAAATTCGTTTTATTTGAATTTAAATTAAAACAAAAAAAAAATTATTTATATTTCCGTATTCCGTATATTCAAGATTTATTATTATTAATAATAATATTTAAATGAAAAAATACGAGTATAACAAAAATAAATTTATTTCTTTTTTTATTTGTATTCATTACGTACCGTACCGTGTATTTACTTATATACTCGTACTCGTAGTCGTTGAGTAGAAAAATAATAATAATTATTATCAATATGTACACTATTTTTAGAATTATTCATCTGCAACGGATGGAGAAATAATGTGAACGACTACCGTCTGATGACTGAAAATTATTTTAGAGATGCGAATTTATTTCATTTTCAATATGTGATGAGATGAATACCATAACCTTACTATATTTTACTAGTTTCATAATAATCATGGGCATTTTAAGATTTATTTGTTGTAATTTTTAAGTTTTTAAGTTTTTGTTTTTTACAAATCGGATACAATTTTTTTAAAATTAAAATTTATTTTTATATATTTTCTTGATTAAAATTTGAATACTAAGATATTACCTACATATTGGGGAATAAATTTTATTAATTGTATAAATATCCATTCTATATACACATATTGTACATTTTATGTTATGTACTCGCATGCATGGATAGAGATGTAGTTCTCATTGAGGATTAAAATGGATACGATACGATAGATACATATATGTAAAAGTAATACATTTTTATTTTTTATTTCTTTTTTTTTTTGCTTTTTGCTTTTTTAGTTTCAAAAATAGACAGACAACAAGATAATAAATAGGAAAAGAATTCAAAACGAAAACATTATGCATCGCCGCTGTATCGCATCTTTGTAGGTAATTATCTTCTTTCAAATTTAATTTAAATAAAAATTAGTACAGCTACAAATTGTTACAGATTCACACACATGAAAGTATGTACATTGCATTGCACACATTTATTTGTTTTGCAAATGTTAAGAAGAAAATTTTTTTTTTTTTTTAACAAGGAAATGAAATCTAAAAATCTCAAAATAAAAATAAACACAAATCCATTATCTACTACAAGTATAAAAAAAATGTGCTTTGATTTATAGAAATTCCGAAATGTACATTCTACATGTTGTATATTTTACTAAAAATAAGATTTATGGAACAACAGATAAAGAATTAATAAATTTTCGATTTAAATTTAAATTCATAAGATTCAAAATTTCACATTTATCACAACAAACAATTTTTTTAAAAAAAAACAAACACGTTACATAGTTGGGGAGCTAGGATCATGTACAACGTACGAGTACTACTTACATTTATTTCTAAAATTCTTCGTCTTAATTCCGTTTCGCTTCGTCTATCTAATGGTTTTTCAATTAAATCATAAATCCTTTTTAATCCTTTAGCTGTCAGCTCTTCAATATTTATTTCTGGATTTATTTTAGTTGAATTCAAATCGGATGGTAAACGTTTTTCAGTTAAAATTTTACCAGTCGATGGAATCATTTCATTTTTTTCATTTGTAACACGATTTTTATAGTAAACTGTTGCATCTGTCATTGTTGTTGTTACCACATTTGATGCTGATGTCGTAGTCGTTATCGTTGTTGCGACTGTTATTGCCGCTGCTGTTGTTGATGTTGTTGTCGTATCAGATGGGGGAATTTTTGAAATTCTGAAAATAAATGAGAAACGAATGAGAATTAGAATGAAGAACAAAATGATTAACAAAATGTTCATATAAGTACCTTGCTTGCTGTAGTTCACGAAATTTCTCTCTGAGTGTTGTCTGTGTTCTCATAACGATTTGTGAAAGATTACCCGGTTTACCGTGAGTCTCTAGTACTAAAGTATCACCCTGAGATATGAGTGTTGCTGCATCTGGAGCCATTGATAATTTTAGATGTTCAATAGCACTATTGAGAATACGCGATAAATAGAAAAATAAAATTTTAAATGCTAAGCAAGCAGAACCTATAGAAAAAGAATCGGGCTTAACCAAAGTATTCGTACCTTTCTCCATCTTTACATGATTCAATTCTCTCTTTAGTCGCTTCTAATTTTCTTATCATGTATTTAGCGGTTTTATCAAATTCCTGAACTCTTTGTTCTAAAGAGGTGGAACTCTTGTACATTTCGTATCTAGGTGATGTACCAGTCACAATTGCTGGAGCTGGAACTGTTGCTGTTGCTGTTACCGTTGCTATCGTGACTCCTGCTGCTGTTGTCGATGCAGCAGTTGTTACCGCTATATTGGCATCTTTTGATAGTTTATTTTGCATTGCATTCGATTTTTTTGCACTTGGTGTTTCGATTCGACTCTAAAGCATAAAATCAAATAAAAAATTAAATCTATATTGAATCTATTATGGGTATTGGAAGGTGAATTGTTGGTATGATCAATAGGTAATTTTGAGAAAAAAAAATTAAGAAAAGAAAAACGCAGTTTTTTTTTTTTTGTGTGTGTGTAACATATTTTTTATATTCTGTATTACCGTATCACTGTCAGAATCAATTCCAGTTGTCATTTCTAATGAAAATCTCGGTATATCTTCATCTTCGGAAAACACAAGTGGTTCATCGAAATTTTCTTTATCTGAATTATAAAAACTATCACAATCCATTTTCGTAATAACTAATGGATTATTTCTAGATCGTTTCGGTTTTTGTCGTGATGGTGGTGGTGGAGGTGGTGATTTAATATTCGTTTCAATTTCATCTTCAGAATCTCTTAATATATCACGTTCGCTTTCGATACGTTTACGTTTCTCTTCGAATGAGATACGTTGCTTTCCAACTCTTAAAATTTTCTCCTGCTGCTGCTGTTGCTGTTGTTGGGTTGGCAGTGATGATTGCCTCAATTCCACTGTTTCATCATCATCATCATCATCTTGATCATTTTTCAATTGTTCCTCTCTCATATTTTGATCGTTTTCATCATTTTTTTCACTTTTCATTTTTTTACGAGTTTCATTTACATTTTCCTTTTCCAATTCATATTCAACCAAATTATCTAAGCTACGTTTTAAATTGTTTGATGTATCTGATGGTGGTAATGATGAATCTGTATCAGATGTATCCTCTGATGCATCAATAATATGAACAGTTTCAACATATTCTGGTTCAAATGTATCAACACTTTCTAATACATTTATTGTATCAATAATTTGTCCAATTTTTGGTTGTAAAATTTCTTCAACATCAATATTTTTTACTGACATTTTACGATTATTTAAATCTTTTTCACGTACTTCAACTACAGCTACTTGTTGTTCTAAACATGATGATTTATTATTGACAATAGATTGTTTTGAATTTAATATTGTTTTCATTGTATGATCATTTTGTTGTTGCTGTTCGTTTTCATTTTCGTTTGATTCGTCTTCTTCTTTGTCATCATCATCTTCTTCATCTTTACGTTTTTGTCGATGTAATTGCTTTTTTTGTCCACTTTTATTCTGTGAAATTTGAGAAAATAATGAACTCGTTTCAGCTAATCGAAAAGTTTTTGGTAAAAGATCTGGTAAAACGTTTGGATTCTGTTGTGATGGCTGCTGTTGCTGTTCCTGCTGCTGCTGATCATGTTGATTTTGTTGTTCAATTTTTTTATCATTCACCGTCGATAATCGTTCATCATTATTATTGTTAATATTCTTCATATTACTGCTACTCCCATTACTGTTACTGGTACTGGTAGTGTTATTGTTTAATGAAAATTCATTTGATGATGATGGTGTTCTAGCTCTTCTTTGTCGTACTGTATCACTTAAAACGACTATTTCTGTGTCTGTAGTATTTGTAGTCGTAGTCATAGTAGTAGCAGTCGTAGCATTAGTAGAGGTAGTGCTAGGAATTGTTACATTTTGTTTGGATGTCGCTGATATTTTCTCAATTGCATCCTAACATTAATTATATTCAAAAAATTCGAAACGAAATATTTTAATCAGATATTTTTTATATGTAGGTAATTTACATATTATTTTAGATTTTATAACTTTATTATTATTATTATTATTGTGTATGTAATATGCATTAGAGTACGACACCACAGATATTGCAACAATATTTTTTTTTTTTTATTATATTTTTAAGCATTTTAAACAATTATCTTAGAAAACATTTTTGATTGTTTTATAATTAATTTTTTTTTATTTTTGTGTTTTGTTTTTAATTTTATTTTTTTTATATTTATTTTTTGTTATGATTGTATGCGTGTATGTATGTACGTGAACATAAAAATTAATTTTGTTTTACAATTTTCTTTTCTTTTTAACTTAATAAATTTCCCCCCTCAAGAAAAAAAAAACAACACCATATAAAATGTAATATGATTTAAAACAGGACATAAAGCTATATTATGTGTAATAAGATTTTTGAAATTCAAAATTACTAATTAAAGTAAAACAAAAAAAAAGGCAAGCATTATAATATTAATAACAAACAATAACCACGAAAAATATATGTGTTTTTTTTTTGTTCAAATTACTTAGATTTATTTTCTATTTTTTTACATTTTTAACTTTTCAAAAAAGAAAAAAAAAATTTTTAAAAACTTTTTTTTTGTAATATTTTTTTTTGCCTAATCCTTGTTCATTTTAAATTTAATCACAAACAAAAAAAAAATTTTTTTTTAAAAAAATAAATAAGCATAAAACTGTAAATAAATTTTTATTGATTTGCCAAAATGCCAACAATAACAAAATTAAAATTCAATTTGCTAACAATAACAATGACCAATTTTGAATTTTACATTTTCCATTTTAAATTAATCCTTTGTCCATTTTAAATTCATTATTGTTCAATGTGATAAAATGTCCTGAAAATTTATCGATTGATGTAACGAAAGTTGTTGATATATAAGCGCGAGTACAGCCCTGTTACAACTTTCCGATGCGATGATGAAATTAGATGATTCTGCTTTTGCTAAATGAACTTATTTTTTAAATAGAAGTTTACTACATCAATCTTTTCCAGAATTAAAATCAGTCCTTTTCAGTGAAACATCAAAAATTTACACAAAGAAAAGAAATTTTTCATTTTTGCAGTTTTCGGTTATTAAGATATTCTCTGACGTTCACCAGGCAATTCTGACTGTTTCAACGCTGACATCACGATCACAGTGCAATATAGTAAAGTCAAAAAATTTAAACCGTTGTGTAGTCAGATATTTTTTACTTGTCAGTCAAGTTAGACGTTAATTAATAATTTATCTTGTCATCTGACTTTTCGAACTATCTCACATACCTTTCAAATCTGCTTTACCAAATTTACTGTAAATTCATATCTGACTTTCTGAACGAACTGCCTTTTCATTTAGATCTTTATAATTAAATGGACTAACTTTTCAGATCTTAGTAAAATCTTATTTACCGAAAACGGACTTTATCATATGAGTATTGAAGAAAAAATAAATTTAAAATGGACAAAAGATAATTATTTAAAATGAAAATCCATTTAAATACATTTTAATGTATACAAAATTAATTTAAAATAAAAAACATTTAAAAAAGAAAAATTAATCACTAAAATATAATAATTATGTACTTATTTATAAAACACCACTTATCAGAGAACCATATTCTGTTACCATTTTAAGTATTTCTGTTTTTTTTAATTAAATAATGTAATATTCGAGTTTGAATGTTTTATTTTTTTGTTTTTATTATTATTATTATTAATAATTTTTTAAATGTAGATACAGTAAGAACACTACACTTGTGTTTTCCGAACCACCAACCAACCAATCAACAAAATAAAATAAAATAAAAGGAAAAAAAATTGTTCCTTATTTTATTTTTGCAAAAAAAAATAATTTTAATGATAAAGATTTAATGATGTATGTATGTCTTATATGCATGTATGTATATGTGTATATGTATTTATAAAAATAATAATTCCTTTTTAGTTTTTAAATTTCATACACAGATCATCATCCATCACAATAATATTAAGGATTAGGTATGCTATGCTATGCTCGTTGTTAATAACTTTCAAACGAATAATTTGGTTTCATTTTTATCTTTCTTAGACTTCCTCTTAGATGTAGTATTGCAGTTAAAAATGATCATTTGTAAGAATTATAGTATGTGTATGCGATTTGCTTGTTGTGCATTTTATATAATGTATTTGTATGATTTGTCTGTATAATGTGTTGTTGATTTAATTAAAAAAAAAATTTCTTTTATGTGGATGTTTCATGTTTGTATAATATTGCACATAAGAATTTATAGCGATGTTATGCATGAATGGATGTAATGATATTAGTTACAATGTAAGCACTAGTCGTATTATAATAATTATAGTATATTTTGTTTTCCCTTTTTTATTTTTACTTTCAATGTTTGTAAGCGTATGTTATGTGTATATGTGTATTAAAATTTAATTAAAGGATAATTTTAATTTTTAAATGAATTTAATGTAAATAGCTATGAGTGTGTATTGTGTAGGTATATAAAAAGTTTAGCTCTAAAACATCATCGATGCGATATACAAATGCATAATTAAGCTTTAACATTTAATACGCTGAATCTTGAATTATGCCGATTCTACATTCAATGCAGTGACTTCAACTTCGACTTTGATTTAATGGATATGTACTTCTGTCAAAAAAGTACCCGGAATTTGTCGATTAAAAAGTCTACACTAATGCTAACGAAAAAATATTTTTTTTCTGTAAGTTGGCAGTACTATGACTGATTATGACGCCATTTTTGAGCACGATCTGTCAACTAGTATTTTTACAGCAGTTGGTTATATCAGTCGACTTGAAGTGCTTGCGGCGATTTTTAAAATGAATAAAAATATTGAACAAAGAGTTTGTGTTAAATTTTGTGTTTCTAACGGAATATCCTGTGCAGAATCATTTAAGATGTTGAAAAAGACTTATGGTGAATTAAAGTTTAAATAAAATACAAGTTTACGAGTGGTACAAGACATTTAAAGAGGGCTGTGAAGTGTGTGAAGATTTGCCTCGTCCCGGTCGTCCTTCGACGTCAAAGACAGATGAAAACATTAATCTTGTAAAGGAAAAAGTTATGGAAAATCGTCATTTGAGTTTAAGAGAGATGGCTGTGGAACTCAACATGTCTCACGAGAGTATTCGCTCCATCGTCGTTAATAATTTGGGCTTGAGACGCGTCGCCGCTCGGCTTGTCCCGAAAGAACTCAATTTTTTGCAAAAAATCCATCGTAAACAAATGCATCGTCTCACAAAGCGACCATTGTGACTGAGTTTTTGGCGAAGAAAGCAACAACTGTCATCGAACAACCTCCATATTCACCCGATATGTCTCCTGCCGATTTTTTCCTGTTCCCCAAGCTGAAATTACCTCTTCGTGGAAGGCGTTTTGACTCGATTGAGTCCATCAAACAAAATTCGCTGAAGGAGCTCGAGGACATCCCGGAAAATGCCTACAAAAAATGCTTTGAGGATTGGGTTAAACGATGGAACATGTGTGTTGCTTCAGATGGGGCGTACTTTGAAGGCGACAAAATAAATTTTGATGATAATTAAATATTTTGTGATTTATTGACAAATTCCGGGTACTTTTTTGACAGAGTAGTATTATAGAACTTCTACATTCACTACAGTAGACTTGACAGCTACTTTTACATGTTAAGCATGATGTAAAGTCGAAAATCGAAGTCCAAGTTGAAGTTACTGTATTGAATTTAGATGCGGTATGGTATTATACTCATATTGATCAGTATCGCATCAATGCATTCTAGAACTCAGTCAATCAGAATAGTTGTACTCGTTTATTACGTTTAATGGCATTTTCATCTTCACATTTAAATAAATTAACAAAAAAGCAATTTATTTGTAAGCATTCTTAACTAATAATGATAATAATGGTCTTTTTTTTTCATATTATTATTATGATTTTCGAATTTTCCTAGTGAATACTCAGATAAATGGCGAAAAAGGTAGTATCGTTTATGTGCATACCACAAAATTATGAACGATTTTCATTCTAGAAACTAGTAATTTCTTGTTCACATTTTCTCACTATAGTAGTCGTGAATATTTAATTTGATTTTAATACAATTTTATGCATGAACCAGATCATTCTAAATCTAATGATAAGTAATTTAAATTCAATAAGTTGAATCAAAAGTTGGTAACTTATTGGTAAGTTGTAAAATTTGAACATATCATTTTTTTAAGATTTGAATGATTTTCGAAAGTTAGACGAATTTTTAAAACTTCACGGTTTTGTATGCTGAATTAACGTTTATTTTTGCTGTCGCAAAGTTGCATTTTAAAATTCGTTACAATCTAGTACACAAAATTGATTCCAATTGCAAAATAAAGTGAACCTTTTTGGTTTGGGAAAATTTTCAGCAAATCAATTCTGCAGAAAATTATTTATGGTGTCTGTGTGAAAGTGGATAGAATGTATTTGGAAGGTCTTTTAACAAAACTGAATGTTACATTTTAAGCTGATAACGAGTGCAAAATTGTGCAAACTTTAAAAGTGTATTTTCGGCAAAATAATTCACACCATCGTACCTTCAATGGAAGGCAATTTTTGAATGTTTTGAAAGAAAAATTCTTCACTGATATCTTTCACATATGTAAAGTAAAAGAACTTAATAAAGAGAAATATTTAAAAATGTCTGCTTTTCATTTCGAAAATAGACATGGACATCGTTGTACTTTGTAGAAACGTTCTGTGAGATAATAAATGAAAACGGAAATTATAAAAAAAATATCGATTATCAGTATTACTTTTAATTGAGCATCCTTTCAGCCCAACATTTAGCAGTTTATCAGTACGTTTAATAATTGGTAAACGTATTTTGTCGATGATAACATTTTTATATAACGTGATAAATTAATATCACAAAATTAATTTGCAAATTTTTAATTGAATTTCGAAAAACCAAGAAAACAAAAAAAAAAAAATTTATACAAAACTTTTCTAAATCATGTTACACAACATTCTCTCTCATCTGTTCACTACAAATTATTTACAAAATTAATCACATATTCGTGGAAAATTCTTAAATAAATAACTAAAACGTATGTATGTACATGTATGTATGTGATTGATTATTAGTTTTGCTATTTACAAAGCAAATATCTTTACTTAAGTAATATGTACATTTATAGGAAGAGAATTTTTTTTCTTTTAATTCATAATTAAACAAAATATAAAAAATAAATAAATAAATATAAAATATAATTATGTTAAATTTCTTCTATCTCTCTCAATCTCTCTCTCTCTTCCTCTCTCTATCTCTTACCTTTACAATTCCAATTACTTGTGAATGTAATATTTCAATTTCAGAATCATCTGTTGCAACATTAATATTTTGTAAATCATTTTCCATTGTTTTTAATGTTTCAACTGGTATATTATCTAAATTTTGTAATGTTGATTTCATTTCATTTAAACTTTTTACAACATCAGCACTTGATAATTTTAAATATTTTTTACGTAATATATCAATTTTTTTTCTTATATCTTCCATATAAATTGTTTCACATGATTTACTATATTCATCATATATATTTTCACATTTTTTTAATAATTCTTCAATATCATAAAATATTGTATTTTTATTATGATTAATATGATTTTCTTGTAATTCATATGATTTAATTAATTTTTCTGTTACATCTATTGTATCATATAATTGTTTTGATAATTTTAATAAATTTTCTAATGATAATTTTGCTTGTGTAACACTTTCACCTAATGCATTATATAAATGTTTTAATGCATCAATTCTTTGCCCCAATTGTTTTGGATCTTTTGTAAATTTATCTTCACATACTTTACGACCAATTTTTATTGTATTTTCAATTTCACTTTTTATTTCAGATAATGTACGATAAATTTTCTATAAAAACAAAATACAAAAAAAAATTTACTCAAGTTTTATAAAATTTAAAAAAAAAAAATTGATAAAAAACATAATCAAAAATTTACCAAACAATGCTGATATTGATCTTGAACAATTGATGGTCCTGCTGATGCAACATCCAATACTAATGTTGTACGTTCAACATTTCTCAATTCACCTAATGCTCTGCTCAAACGTGATTCATAGCCAGCTTGTGGTGCTGTACATTTATCCAATTTTAATTGACATGATTTGAAACGATTCTAAAAAGAGAAAACAATTTATAAAACAAAAAGAGTAATCAATTAAAATCACAGAATCTAGTTGGATTTTATATACGATTACACTTACTTCTAGTAAATTGAGTTGCTCTTTTAAACGATTGGCAGCCTCAATTTTTCCTTTTTTTGCATGCTCTGCAATCAATTCTCGAACTTCTACAAGGGTTTTTTCGTTTTTACGAAACTCTTCAGCAAGTCGCTATTAAATTCAGCAAAAAATAAAATAAGAAGAAAGATGAAAAATAACAAACTTTAATTCTGGCATAATAAAAATGATAAGTTGGTTGAATTCCTAGAGATCAAAAAGGCGGTCAAACTGCTGTATTTAGTGTTCAACGCAAAGAAAATGGAATTTTTTTAATTTTATCGTTATTTTGTTCTATTGGAATTCAAACGAAAATATGAAAATTGTACTGAAACCCAATCCTGAAAATTATCTGACAAAGTAAAAAAAACCAAAATTGAGAACGAGTTTCGATGATTATTTCTCAATATTAGGTGCGTTCCTTTTGACCAAGTTAAGTACTCCCAAGTACTTGTAGTCGTGATCATCTACACCACCTCTTGTATTCGAGTAATTTACTTGACAGTTGCATGGTTAGTTATGCCAAAATTCGCCGTCAGAGGTTTTTCGGTTTCAATCGTTAGAGATTAAAGAAATAGGTTTCAGTCTATAATATTTTTATTATACTTGTTATTCAATAGGTGGCTTTTTATTGTTTAAGTTTATGGAGAATCTAAAATCAACAACAAAACAAATTCGAAATTATATAACAGCTGAAATTTGAGCACGGCCAACTTCCACTCCAATAATTACATTGCCTTAGAAATGTGTATACCTTGAAATTTGAGGTTAATTTTTACTTCCAAGTAAAAAAATTGCGTTCCATTTACAATCTAATCCCAAGTACTTGGAAGTACTTTACTAGCTTAAAAGGAACGCAGCTATTATTTTGCTTCATAATTGCCTGAGAATTTTCATTTTGTGACATATTTTCTCTATTCAATTTCTGATTGGATACTTACTTCCGGATGTACCAGAGTACGTCTTACATTCTCGATATTTTATCGATTTTTGGAATACTTTTTTGCTTTGTTCTTGTGATTTAAAAAATTAGTTTTTTTTTGTGCATCTAATAAATAGAGAATAAACTACGAAAATAGTGATTGTTCATTTTTTTTTTTTTTTGGCAGCAGGCATATATAATGTGGGGTGGCATGCTTTAATTTTAACTAGTCGTTTTCATTCAGTTTTCTTTTTTATTTCATATTCTTATAAATTTCTTTAAAATTCTAATTAATATTTACAAAAATAATTTCATACGCATTACATAACAAATAACAATGAAAATTATTTTATTTTTTTTTTTTGTTTGTTTTGAAATGCATTTCACAACATCATATATAACAAGAATTTAATTTATTTATTGTTTGCTTACCTGAAAATCATGTGGTAAATCTTCAATGGTAATATCATTATCCAAATGTTCAGTTAAAATTTCATCAATACGACATAACCATTTTTCAAATGATGTTACAGATTTTTCAGATTTTTCAGCTTCAGACATTTCTTGTTCCAAAAATTTTGCTCTTTGTTTTGCCTTTTAAATATTTTTTTTTTTTTTTTATATTGATATGTATTTTTTTTTTTTTTTTTTGTGTTTGTATGTAATGTTTTGAAAATGAAGAAAATAAAAGAGAATAATATGATGATGATGAGGATGATGATGATTATTATGATCGCATGCTCATGCAAAAATTATGCAAAGAAAATAATTCATTTTTCAAATCAAAAATGATAAATCAAAAAGATAAAAATTAAAACAAAAACTAAAAATATATATAAAAAACTAAAAATTTTGTAAAATTAAGAAAAAATGTTTAATTGATCTCACCTTCTGTTGTAATTGATTCCAACGATCGACAATCGTTTGAACTTCATTTTGAATTGATTCAGTCATAAATCCAAGTTCAATTAATTCACTACCGATATCTTGAATTTTTTCTAAACGATCATCAGAATGATTACGAAGATTATTTTCTAAATCCTATATATAAACGAAATATATGTATATAAATTTATTACTAAATTGTGTTAAGTATTAATCAAAAAAGCATCAACATCAACACCATTACTACTCCCCCCCTATTTATTCATTTAAACTTACATCCAATTCTTCGATTATTTCTTCAGCATCAGCAGCAGTTTCTGGACTATTACGTAATTTTTTTTCTAATTTATCTAAATAACCATTTTCAGATACAATTAATTTTTTAAATTCACCCAATTGACTTGATATATGCTCTAATATTGCTGTTCTATTATACACCAATGATGTTACTTCATTCCATCTAGCATTTAATCTAGTGAATTTTTTTGCTAAATATGTATTTTTATTATTTTTATCATGTTGATTATGTTGTACTAGCTCATCGATTTGTAACAATAAATCACTACCGATTTCATTTAATTCACGAAATTTTATTGTTTCTTTTTCACATGTTTCTTTTAATGTTTGAAATTTTGTTTTTATTTGAAATAATTCATTTGAATTTGTTATTTCGGAATTTTGCATTTTCGGTGTATTCATTTCTAAATCATTTAACCATAATTCAATTTTATGTAATCTTTGTAAAATTTCTTCGGTTTTTGTTTGAATTTGATGTAATTTTTTTGAATTTTTCTGATATATATCCAATAATCTGGTATAGTAATCATTCAATTTTGTGATACGATCATTTAATTCTGTTTTATGCTCATCATCGGCTTGTTTTATAATGATTTCACTAAAATTTTTAGCACTAATCACATCGATTTCGATCTTTTTCAAATCTGTTGCATGCACATCATATTCGGCTGATTGCTTTTGTAATGTATCATTTTCACCAACTACAAAAATATCACTTTGTAATGTTTTTTCTAAATTTTTTATAACCGTTAATATTGTATCATATTCGGTATTGAAATGTTTTAAATTTTCTATAGCTGTATTCTGTTTTATGATTCGTTCATTTATTATATCGGGAATTTTTAACCAAATTTCAACGAATTCTTCTATTTTATCTGCACTACTATTCTCTGTCACATAATTGAATTCATCTTCAAGATCCATATATTTTGATTTTAATGAATTCAATTTATTTAAATTTGCATTCATTTTTATTTCATCCGATACAATCACATTGACGACATCGATCTCTTCGACAAAATCCTCTAGGGCTTTCATTTTTCTATTCACCTCATCGAATCCGCCTTTTTCTTGTATCAATCGGATTATTGCTTTTTTCATATCGTTCCAGCTATCATAGAATTGATCGAAATCTTTTTTCCATTCAACGAAATCCGATGATAGACTAACAGTAACGGCTTTCGCTTCTGCAATTTCATCTGATAATGATTCCATGTCACTTAAACGATTTTCCAAATCATTTCTAGTCGCTGTATTCGCATGCTGTTTATACCAATCTCTTGAGTCAGCTAAAACTAATTTAAATCCAGTCAAACTTTTATAGAATTTATCTTTTGTTAGCATTTGTTTAATATCCTCTCTCAATTCGTCCACCTTCAAAGATATATCAGTATACCTTTCGACGATTTCTTTAACTTGTGCTGCTTCCAACATTAAATTTTGATCTGGATCATCATTTTCGCATTTCTTGTACAATTCTTCAAGATCTTTTGAATTATTTTCACGTTCTTGTAAATCCTTTTTAATGTTGTCGATCACTTGAGATTGATCCTTTAAACTTTGACGATTCAATGAATTTATTTTATCATCGCAAGCATCGAGAAAATTGAAATTTTCCAAAATTTTTCCCTCGAGTAAATACAAATTATCAGATTTTTGTAATTTTCTTTTCTTATTCGATTTAGCTGAACTGTCAGCATCATACTGTTCACTAGTTTCCATTTCTTCATCACTGAATTTGATTATCATTTGAAAATCTGTCCATGAATTTGGACGTTCGATCTTTTTATCTTTTGACGAGAATTTGAATCCCATCGTTTCAATTCGAATTCTTTGAACTTCAATTATTTGCTTTAATGCATCTAGTCGATCTTCGAAATTCTCTAATTGCTCCAAAATTTTATCAGTATTTTTACCTTCTTGTGTTGTGGTGATCATCTGTTTCAAATCTGTCAAATATCTTTCAAGTTCTTGTAAATCGTATTCACAATACCGAATATTATTCATTCTTCGTGTTATACTACCCAATTCAGTTAATTCCTTCGATTCCATCGCTTTTATATCTTTCTCTCGGGCATCCATCCACTTCAAAATCACCTTGTACTGATGCAATTTTTCACTTCGCATCTCTTTCCATTTGATCACATGCTCCCAACGTTCCCCTAGTGCTGTTAATTTATCTTCCAGATCACTGAATCTTCCAGTTTCGTCATTAACAATCACCACCATGTTACTCAAACTATCGATTAGATTTTGCTGTTCTTTTAAGTCGTTTTGGAATTTTTCAAATTCATCTTTCTGCCTGTACAAATCGTTTAAAGTTGGTCCAACGTCAGACATCCTTGATATTCGATCTTCAGCATTCGTTAAGAATTCCCGTAATTTTTCTACTTGCTGAATTTGAAATTCTGCCAATCTTCCATGAATTTTTGATTGAACATCTAATGCACGTACCCTTAATGTTTCCCAACGTTCATTTAACAGCACCATCTGATGACGAATTTCGTTTTGATCTTCCAATGATAGACCAGACGTTCGTTGAGATTCACTAATTAAAATCGATCCTTCTTCAAGCGCTTCACCAACATACCGTTGATGATCTGTTAATTTATACATTAAACTTTCATTTTCGTGAAATTGTAATTTGGCCATTTGAAAATCTTTTGGTTCTGGAATTTCTTTAGACAAGATTTCTTCATCCTCCAACAGTAATGCTAATACTGCTTCTAAAGCTGTTTGATAGCCACCAATCTCTATAGATGCATTCGTTGCTGTCGATAATGGTCTAGATTTCGAATCGATCGGTAAATAATCAGTACGTGGATCATCGATATTTATATCAATCGTTTTAAGACCTCCATCAGTCTTTGAAATCGTAAACGTTGAACTTCTTACAAGACTAGTTTGATCTTTTGTCTGTTCTGAATTTGTATCTGTATTCGAATTCAATGGTATTTCATCTAAATCTGTAATATTTCCGGGATGATATGCTTCTTGTTTCTGCATTAAATCTACATTCATTACATTATCGTTATTTTTATCTTTATCATTCATTTTTCTACCATCTAATTCTTGATTATTTGATAATTTTTCAAAATTATCTTCTTCAATTGGATCAGTATTGCCAGTTAAAAGAATTTGTTCCATACTTTCACTATGCTGGACTAGATCATGAACACTACGTTTCGATTCGATTGCATGATATAAGCACATTACATACATTAAAATAGATTTTTTATCTGGTTTATTTGTATTTACATCTTCTGGATCTAATAATTGATTTATTTTAAAGTAACGATTTGCTAATTCGAATGCTAATTTTAATCTAGCATTTGGATGCTTTTTTATAGCTGATTGTAAATCAAAATTTGGTATATTTGCATGAATTATATAAAGAAATGCTCTACCATCTGACCAACTTGATGAAAAATCATTAACAATTATACCATATGGTTCTGTATAACGTCGTATCCATGATAATAATGATTTTTCAATACCATTACTTGCATGTGAACTAATTAAATTTTGTCCATTAAAACCGAGTGCTATTAACCATATTAAACCTAATGTTAATTTCGGATTACCAGATACAATATCATCACTCGATATATTAACTAATTTAATTCCATGTTCTTGTAGGACATTTAAAGCTTTATTCAGATTATTAATGTGATGTACTCGCATACGACCTTTTTCTGGTTTCTACATATGTGTATATTTGTAATTGTATAGACGGTGTGGTGTGTGTACGTATGTTGGTAATGCATAAAAGTATAAAAAAAAAAAATTTTGAAAAAAAAAATTACTATTAATTCTGTTAATAATTTCAAATTTTTAATATTTTCGGTATAATCAATATTTTTTTTTCTTTTTGTTTCTAATTTTAAATTCTACATATATACTTACGTATTGTGAATTTGTAAGTACTTCTAATAATACTAATAGTTTATGACCATCACGTAAATCTAAAAATAAATCTTCGACTGGTGAACATCTTGTCTTTTCTAAATGACTATTTATCCATTTTGTGAAAGTTTTCTTTTGAATATCTTGTCGTTCGTCTGAAAATAAAAATGAAAAAAACAGAAATATATATAGAAAAGGATATTACGAAAAAAAAAAAAAAAATTACATTTAAAATATTTTATTTTATTTCGAAAGAAAGGAAAAATAATTATTAGTTAGATCAATAAAATCATAGTAATACGATATGATCGAAAAAATTAAAGAACTGTAGTCATATAGAGGATATCTTTGACAGTTTTTTCAAGTGGTATATTTAAAAAGAAACTTCTGGATCAAAATACTATATGATTTTAGTAATTCATAATCATAATCCTTAGATACACATAGGCCCGTACTAATAACAGTATACTAAAGTCTTTATTAAAAAAAAGTTGACTTTTAGCAAAAAATTGGGCCCTATTATGAGTGTCGATCATATCGACTATCGACAAAATCAAGACAAAGCGAGACGATGTAAATTTTGTATTATGTAAATAATCAGTCGACTCGACAGTAAGATATTGCCATATCAAATTTTATTTTCATTCAGTTCTACTATGTAACTTCTAATCGTATAAAAGTTATCAAATATTTCACTATAAAAATTTATAATTCATTTTTTTTTTTCAATTTTCAATAAATAATATTTAATTAATTTAAATAATTTATATCTAAGTGCGAAAATATAAAATATATTTATTTAATAACTAGTGTGTGCCTGCGACTTCGTCCGCATTGTCATAGAGCAATAAAACAAACCACGATATACAGAATAAGGTGATCCCGAGCGAAGAAGCTCTTTGTAAAGCTTTGTGTTATTACGTCATTTCTATCGAGCTTGTAATTCAATTACCACGATTGCCACGATCAACCACGATTATCAGTTCATATAGAAGAAAAAGCTTTTCATACATTTTAAAGATTTTTTTCAGACCTTCATCTGTTTAATCCAAATTTTTATTGTTTTAAATAATTAAATTTGAAAAAAAAAGTAGCCTATTATTTGTGGGAGGAATCACTCTTTAAGATAAAAAAAATTTCATCAAGATTAGTTCAGCCGTTTTCGAGATTACCCGGAACATACAGACAGACAGACGCAACAAATTTATTTATAAGATGATTTTTTTGCATAAAACAAGAGGATTGAGAGATGTGTTCAAGTTTTTTTTTTCAAACAGATCATACAGCATTTTTGGTGATTTTTCTTTAATTAATTAAATTAATTAAATTAAACTTAATTAAATTGAGCAGAATAATGAAATACACCTTATCTTATATACAAAGCATATATAAAATGTCAAATCACCATAGACTACTATCTCTGTCGATTAGTTTTAGCTGATCGACTCAAAATGTCGATATTCTCGCCTCAAATCGATACTCATAATATCTACAAAATTTGTCGAGTCGAGGCGATACTCGATGACGAGACGATATTATCGACACTCATAATAGGGCCTATTTTACCAATAACAATTTTCGCAAAGACTTTTTAGTTAGTGCAGACTTTAATGTCAGCTTCTATAAAAAGCGAAGTTTAAAGTCTTTATGTATTATAAATTTATTATTGAATTTATTATCAATTTTAAAACGGGTGCGTTCAATTCCACGCAACAATGTAAAATTTTCCATTGCTGCAATAATTTTTCTTACTGAACGACTTCGATGCATAGTCGCTACTTTGCAGCGATGAAAATATTTTGTAGCTGAAAAAAAGTTCGCCTTGAAATTCATTGTGAACAAATTTTGACATGTTTGAAAGATTGAAATGATTGACATGAAAGTTGAAAAGTTAATACACATTTATTAGTAAGGTGTATAATTTTTTATTATGAGTGCGATGAAATTACTTTTCATTTTGATGGTGGTTTTAAAATGCTAATAATTCCAAGTTTCTCAGGAATTTAGGCAGCAAAAAATTAAAAAAAAAATTTCATTGCATTAATATCAACTTACTTACTTACTATCAACTGTTCACAGCGGATTACGCTGTACACAGTTCAGTAAATTGTATATATAGCGATTATCTAAACATCGCTGCATTTTCATCGCTGACTTGTATCGCTGCAATGAACTGAACGCACCCTATGATTGAAAATACATCAAACTACCATTTAAAATAATGTTCAAATTAATAGTGTTATTAGTACAGAAATTTAAAGCTAACTTTAAATTTAGTTAACTTCATGTTAGTAGACACAAATATAAAGCTGATTTTAGTAGAATGTTATTAGTACGGGCAGTACGGGGCCACACTTTCCATATTTTAAAGTCGACAATATATACAACAATCCAAAAAACTATAAAATTAAAGTAAGTAAGTATATCCGATCAACAACAATATCCCAATAAATTTTTTAAATAAATTGCAAGTAGATCAATTTCATTTACACAAATATGCATGAATAAATAATGTATTTACATCATACGTATAGAAATAAATAAATTTCCATTATCATATCTTATGACGGGCTTGTATATTTAATAAAATAATAAAATCTAAATCTAATTTTAAATTTTTCATTGACCTTTACATGATAACATTTGAAATTAATCTTTGATATTATCATAAAAATTACTATATACACCGTATAGACATATAATATAGAAATAGATAGAGAGAGAGAGACTCGTATATATATATATACGGATAAAGAGATACTTTGGTCCATAATTATTATTATTATTACTATTATTATTGCAATTTTATTTTAAATTTCAAATTATTATCAACAACAAAATATTTATTTATAGAAAATTTTTAACTTTTTTAACTGCGAGAGAACTAAATTACTAATCACAAATAAATATTGAAATAAAATTATTATAAACATTTTGTATGTACACATTTCATCCATATACACAGGTACAAGTCGTATATAATACAACATAAAACACTTTTAAATACAAATTACATTAGGTATGTATAGGTACATACCAATATTTGTGGGTTTAAGTTTAATAAAATACATCTTATGATTATTATTTTGCATTATTTTAATGTCCAAAAAAAAAAAAAAAAAAAAAAATCGATTTGATCGATCAAGATCACGTCACTACTACAATCTGAAACATTTAATATATTGGTCAAAATTTACGAGGTGTATATGTAATTGCCAAAAATATAAACAATTAAAAAAATATATAAATATAAACACAAATAAATAACAGATGTATGTATGTGTGTGTGTGTGTATGTGATCGATTTTAGTTAAATTTTCACTTTACAACTTTAATGTACTATCTATCCTTTTAGCACATAATAATTATAATCGTATTTTAACTTTTCTTTTAACTTTTTTTGATTTATTTTGTTCTGTTTCTATACTATTTTTATTTCTTTATAGTTATAAACAAACAATCCTTTTTTGTTTTGAAACGTTAGACTCGTATAGTACTGTACTATTCATATTCATGTATGAACAAATATACAAAATCTCTAAAAAAAAAAATACATATAGATCTTTTAAAAGTAATTTAACAGAATGGACCACTCATCGTACCACAACACATAGCGTAATACAATAGAAAAAAAAATTGTAGTTTTTTTTTGTCTTTTTTAAAAGATGCATTCTATATTTTTTTTTTTTTTTAAATTTCTCATTTCTATTGTTTTTTCTTTCATATACATATACATACTATGAATATGTAGTATATTCCATTGCTGTTTCATCATCTTCATCTT
The DNA here is from genome assembly GCA_951394055.1 of Villa cingulata. Taxonomy (NCBI): domain Eukaryota; kingdom Metazoa; phylum Arthropoda; class Insecta; order Diptera; family Bombyliidae; genus Villa; species Villa cingulata. Next base: position 9,673,296 of record OX596023.1, read on the forward strand.
CATCATCATCATATTTGTACATATGTACACACCATATATGAATATAAATACTCTCATATATACGTATATGTTGGTATAATAATTAAATTTAATGTAAGTTAGTATGTAAGTATAAGTGTAAGTAAGTTAAGTTAGTTGGTTGGTGAAATAAATAACTGATGCAAGTATATTGTATACATAAGTACATATATCGTTAATTGAAACTCTACGATTCTCCGTTTGAGATTAATTAACAGCTAAAAATGAAATAAAACAAAAAAAAAATAAAAAATAAAACAGAAAAACAAATAAATAAAAAATAAATAAATATAAATAAATAACAAAAAATAATATGTTATACTAATAATAATAATAATAACGATAACGAACGAACTATCCATTTTCTCTACTATAACTCATACATACATATTACAATATTAATATATTATATGGTTCAGTACATAAGTAATACACTTAGCATTTATTTATTATGAAGTATTTAGAGTATACTCGTATGTGATGTGGTGGCATCTCAATAATAATATAATAACTCTTCTTCTAAAAGAAATATATTGTATATACACCCAACTCCTTTTTTACACGATCTTTTTCTTTCTACACGATTTTGAAATACCTAAACACGGTTCACCAAGATATGTACGAGTATATGTACTTTTTTACACGAATGTTTTATTCTACTTTTCTTTCGCATTATACCCCTCTTTGGAGTACAGCGCCACTGCAAATCTCCGCCATCTTATTTTGTTTTTGGCCATTGTCTTTATTTCAGACCAATTTTTCCCCATATTTCTTGTGCTTCTTTCACTAATCTCCGCCAGATATCCACTGATACACCTTTACTTTCTTAGTCTATGACCAATCTAACTTTTTTATTCTATTACACGAATCCTAAGAAAAGTTTTTGTTGTAATTGTAATTTTGACAGTGTATAATCAGAAGATGGTCGATCGATTTATATCCACTCCACACATATGTGTGAATGACTATTTGGTCTATTTCATAGCTTTTTTGTACTGTTTTGTGAGAACGATTTAATCGAATTTATATGACAGTTTATGGTAATAAAGAAATCGATAATGACGAAGTCGAAGTTGAAGTTCAGCTATATTAACAGCTAGTAACAGCTGATTTAAGCTCGTGAGAACTTGAAATTTGCTACAATTATGAAACAACATTTTCTTACTCATGATGACATGACACTGACATCGAGCGTGTTTTAAAATTTGAACGTAATCTTAAACATTTTGTGTAGCTAGGAGGATATCAAGAATTATATAAGCAACTTGAAGCATATCTGACAGATCGACTGATGATAGCGTATACACTTGTCCCCTATTATCAAGTAGCGATGAATAGTTGAGAAATTGATTTTATTCCTAATATCAATTTCAATTTTTATATATGTTTTATGACTTATGGACAAAAATGAATTGTTTTTGTTTTATAATTTTTTTTGGGAAAATATTTAGATTCTTTTTCATCTTACATGATCTTTTAAAATTGTGGAATATATCCTCAAATTTATTATCATACATCGCATATGTATTTTTTACAGGGTTTTTTAAGGAACGTATCTACCGTGTGTAAAAAATAGAGTTGGGTGTATATTTACATGTGTGTTATGTACAGCACCCGTTTTAATAGATACTTGGGAATAAAATTTTCTTATCACGACACGATTAATAGTATATATGTTTATACATAGTGCACATCTCCATATATGTACATAGTATATACATAAAGTCAGAATTACAAATATTAATATTTAAAAAAAAAAAAAAAATAAAAAAATTTTATTTAGCATTTATTAAATGCATTTATATAGATCAGTAAGTTATTTCATGTACTATATCTACACCCGGCTAATAATATAAGAATAATAATAATAGCGTGAATATGTGAAATTGGAATGAATGAATGATGATTTATGTACATATACATATATGATTATGACTGTTGTTGGCGCTGACAATTTGAACTTTTCTGTTAAAAAAAAATCTAAAAAAGAAAAAAGAAAACATACGAGTATAAATAACGTACGTACATAGGAATCCTTTAGGGGCTAGAAAAAAGTGTTTGGATGAAGTTGAAGTTTAAAATATGTAGTCAATAATGTATGCATAATGATTGCGATCTTTAAACGATGACAAATGCTTGTCTAATAAATGTATTTACGTATACTACATGTATATACTTGTACATATAGTCATTTAATTGAAGTCCTTTAATGGTCAATATTCAATATTCACATATGTATCATCGTATATACATATAACGATTGTGAGAATTAAATTTAAATGTGAAAAAAATAACAAAGAAGTGTAATGCACATTTATGTAGATACATTTAATATTGCCGGCAAACGTATAAACATACGATCATTGATCGTTTATTCGAAGAATGATTATATGAGATGACAATAATTTGTTGTGTTTACATGAAATCAAATACAATCATTTTTTTTCTTATATCCTTGATAGACGGTAATTTACTTTAATGATCATTCTTCCAATCATCTTTCTTCGTGAATATCACTTAAGTGAAAGAGTTGGCACACTTGGATATGATGACTGTCAGTGGTAATTGTATGTTTTTTTTTAGTTTTAATTTTTTCTGTAGCCTATACGATTGACAATTTTATTTTTCACCATTGGGAATTTTCATTTTCACAATTCCTTTTAATAAATCAGTGATCATCCCTTCCTAAAATTTACTACATTTGAATTTATATATGAATGACATTAGAATCAAGATGTCAATGATAATTTGAAGCGTTTGTTGTCTGTCAGCGGTATAAAAGATTCAATTGTGTAAGCTGTAAAGGTATTCAGCATAGGAATATTTTGAATAATTTTGACTTTAAATTTAAATTTTAATTTTTTAATTTAACAACAGATTGTCTCAAATGTTCTGATCTACTAAATATGTAAGGATGGCAATAAGGTTTAAATTATTTGGTACACCAAATGTTTCAAATGTTACACAATCAAACAAAATTAAATTTAAATTATTTGTAGAGCTGTACTCATATTATATGATCTTAGTATTCAATTCTATCAAATTTATATTTAGAACAAATAAAAATCAAAGTCAATAACAGAAAAACAAAAAAGGAAGTAAGTCTTACATATATGTATAGTATCTCTGTATCTCACTCTTTTCTGTATCCCCCTATTTATTTATAATATTATTGCTTTATGCTTATGCGCTTAATTCAATTGAAATTTTAATATTATATACATATGTTTTATTTTCCTTCTTGTGGTTTATAATTTGAAATAAGAATTCTTTTTCAACACTTCATTTAATTTCAATAAAAATGTGATACCTACGACGACTACACGTACTATACATGTATCGATCGCATTTTATTCATAAATGTAAGATAAGATCATGACACCTCAATGTCTATACTTAATAAATCAATCATTAGATACTATAACTACCTAAATACATACAAGAAGCATTTATACATTTTTTTTTATTACATTCTAGATACATTACATATACGGTTACATACAATTACATTTACAGTATGTAATGCTATGCACACTTTATATTTATATTTCAACAATTAAGGAAACTGTGATAATTTCTTACGTACATATTCGTATGTACATGAAAAAAAAAATTTTTTTTTGTCGGTTTTTGAAATTTTCTTTTCTGTAGATATTAATAACATGCAATGCATATACGTAGTATCAGCAGTACGTTTATAATTTCTAAAAAATAAATCAAATCAAGTAAAAAAAAAAAAGAAAAGACCAATAAAAGAAAATTATTGTGGATTTTTATATCATAATAATTTTCATCTTTCCTTCCTAAAAAAAAAAAAATAATACCTACCCAATACATAGATATTCACATGTACGTAAGATATGTTTTATATTTTTTTTTATATTTTTTTCTTATGTTCATTCAACCATATTGTATAGTTACGTGTAGATATATAGGTATAGTACGACTACGAGAGAGTATTCTACTTTTACAGAATGCATATACCACCAGGAGGGTCATTGGCATATACAGTAAACACGATGTAAATGTAATACTCTAACCAGACCGAACACACTTAGATAGATGTATTAGATATTAGATGATAGACCACCAACACCAACCACCACCACTGCCCTGCCAACACCACACCACACCACACCACAGATTATCCGATATTATTTTTCCTATAATTTTTACTTATTACATGACGTACATATACAAATGTATCGCTTCAATTTTCATAGTTTAATTTTTTTTTATTATTACATATTATTTTTTTATTACCCACATTTTATTTTTATTTTTGATTTATAATTTTTTTTTTATTTATTTACATTTGTTACAGATTACATACATATACGAGTTATACATTTTTCTTTCTTTTTTTTTTCCAAATTGTCTGTAGATACTGTACATATTGTATGATCGAGCATAGAGTGTACTGTGTAGTGTGTATCACTATATGTATTTATGTACTAAATTTTTATTTATTATTTGTTAAATCAATCGATTTATCATATTGCAACAAATTCAATTCGAATATAATGAACAATTTAAATGAATAAACATTTGTTTCTCTTCATCATTCATACATACAAATATAAGTATGTATGTATCTCTTGTATATCCCAGCCAGACATTTGGTATCGATTATATGAGAATCGAAAAAGAATCGATACTAGAACAATGTGCTGCATCGAAAATGGCATCAAAATTTTTTTTTTCAAAGTATAGTAAAAGTTATTTTTAAAGAATTTATTGATTATAAATTGATTTCACGACAATTAAAAAAAAGTTGATCTGAGAATCGATTATAAATTGATTGTAATTCGATTTTGTAATCGATTTTTGTAAATGTCAAAAAAAAAAACTTAGTTTTTCATTAATTGTGCAACAATTCAAGTGTAATATTTTCATTGAGCAGTAACAATCATAATAATAATGAAAATTTAAATAAAGAAATAATGAAAATAGCAATGAGAATGAATTAAATGAAGCGAATATCATCCTATCATCCTATCATCTTAATCCAGTTGATCCAAATGAATTTTAAGAATCAATTATTAGAATTGATAATTAATCGATGCCAGAAATCGATTATTTTTGGTTGCAAATAATTGATTTTATATCAATTCTAAATATTGTCATTGAATCCACTTAAAAATTGATTCAGAATCGATTTTGCATCAATTTTTAAAATCTATTTTCTACTGGCTCATATTTAAAACAATCAAAAATCGTAAAAAGCGGACATGTCCCATATAAAAAAAAATCACTTTTTCTTCAAAAAAGAATCGATTCTTTGATGCCAGGAATCAATTTTGAATTGGTTCAGAATTGATTTCTGTCTGGCTGGGATGTTGCATGCAGATGCGATGCCTGAGTTCCTATATACATATATTGTATACGTTGTAATTTGTAAATTTTTATAGCACTATAGCAGTCTAATTCAATATTTTTCTGATTCAATAAATTGTATATAAAATGAAAAATTCATGGTTGATCAATAATAATATTTTATTGATGAAAATCGATGATATCAATCAGTATAGCGTATCGTATATTATTATTGATCGTGTTTTATGATATTTTTCTTTTGATACATATTATATTATATTCTATTTTTTATTCTCTTCTTCTCTCTCTATTTGTTTTTTCTTCATAGTGCAATAGCAATAATATCAATAGTAATGTTTACAAAATGTAAATGATATTTATTCAGAAATTTGTATAATTCACATTTATGTAGGTATTAAATTTTTTGTAATTTGTAGTAAATGAATAGAAATAAAAATTTACAGTGACTCTCATCAATATTTGAACGTTGATGATTATTTTTAAGAGATTTTCATATAATGTTTTAAAGATTATTTATAAAATAACATCAGTTTATGTTTAAGTTTTAGGCTGTGTTTCGAAACAAAATAAATCCTCTGTACCACAAATAAAACATTTAACGTAAAATTTTTAACGAAGCAGTCTATTTCAAAATGTATTTCAACCGTGTATCCGTTGTGTAAACTTTAAGTAAATTAATGCTATAGATTAAATTTCTTACTGCAATTTCACAAATAAGTAAACGAAATTATTATTAAGAAGATAGTTGCATTTGACATTTCAAAATTCAGTGCTATAATCACTTTCGACATGTGTGTTATTTGTCAACATCAATTGAAAGATTTAATACTACCTATCCTATATTTACATTGTGATAATTTTTAAGAATTGGATAGAGAAAGTCGGAGACAAAGACTGCAAGAAGCCAGGACCCTTCATATGGGTTGTATAGAGCCACAAAAGAACAATTTTTAAGAAAATATCCACAAATTTTCCAGTTATGTTATTCCAGTTCCGATATTATGTAAATTTCCTATCCATATCTCATTCAAAAATTGATACTATCCAAATATTTATGAGAATTACTGTACATTCAAATATACCAGCATACTGGTTATATACTTGTGAACGTGAAAAAAAAATAATAATAATTTAACGTATTATATTGATGATAATGATCAAAAATAAAATGTTATCGTTTAATAATGAAGTAATAATTGTATAATAGTAGAGCAATATAAAAAATTGATAACTAAATAAATCACGATTTTCTATTTTGAATTAAGAGTACAAATATGGTATACAAATTATAAAAAATGCATATATGTACATATGTATATAAATTTTTATACTCGTATACATATTTTTGAAATTTATTGAAGCATTCAATGTAACATTTTTATGTGTAAAACGTTCATTACACTTTTTTTTAAAAAAAATTACATATAGCTATGCCTAGCATTTGAAATAAAAATTTCAAAATTTAAATAAACATGTAAAAGATAATTTAAAATTAAATTGAAATATTTTCAAAACAGAAATAAATGCTATTTTGATTTTACATAATTAATTCATGTTATATAGATAATGTCCAGTAAGTGTACGTCATATTTAATTGTTTGTCATTTAAGATAAAAATGTGTTCACATAAAATTAAAATCAGTTAACTTTATTTAAAGAAAAGTTTATCATCATTTACTATCTATTAGCAAAGACTATTAGATATCCATTTTTACAAGTGTACACTTAAAATTTAATTGATTTCCATATCTTATAGATATTAAAAACCACTTGAATGTATTTTAAGCAAAGTAATTCATTTATATATAATCACAATATTTTCTGATATATGTATCTACCTAATTAATATTATCTAATTACTTACTTAACACCTAATGTGATCCTGCGTGTATGTACATATATATGAACTTTGATTTAGGGACACTACTTATAAGCAATTCTCTGATATTATATTCTACATGCGGTGTCAATACTGCAATTCTGTCTCAAGTATTAAGGACATAAATTTCTTGAAAAAAAAAAATGTGACATCACGTAAAAGTGTAGGTAATTTTATAATTAACAAAATATGAAAAATAAAATCAATTCACCACCGTCTTATATATTTAACACAGTTTAAATGAATTTTGTATTTTATTTTGTAGGTACCTATCTAAAATTTTTAATTTTATTTTCACTTGTATTATCAAATAAATTACGTTTACATATAATATGTATATATACAAATGTATTTTATTTACTTTATTTTAGATACATTAAAGCACGCATTAAATTACATTCATTCAATATTTTTTTTTTCTGTTTTCAAAAATTATCTCATCATGAAAATATTTTATCTAATAAACACGATTACATACAATATACCGGTATACATAATATGTAATATGCTTGAGTATATGAGTTATATAAAATATTATATCTTATCACAGTTGAAATCTATTTTTCAAAACATTAACAAATTCAATTTTAAAAACAATTTTATTTTTTTTTAATTATTATTTTTGATAATTTTATTATGTTTCTATGTACGTTTATGTTCTACGTACGTGTAGAAACACCTTTGAATGTAATAAGTCAGTACTTTCTTTTGAAAATTTTTAAATTAATATTTTATACGTTAGAGTACATATCAAAAGAAAAAACTGAAATTTCTCTAATCTTTATTACTCAAAATATTAAAACGATTTAATTGGATCGAAATTTTCTCAAGTAAAATGTAAAAATGCACACAGAGAGTCAGAGTACTCTTATATTTAATTTAAATAAAATGTACGCTACACAAAGTTTATGTTTATTGAAAACTAAACTATGAAATATAAATAGCATATAGATGTACCTAACTACATCGTATCAATCGTTGGTTGTCTAAAATAATGTGTAATAATATAGTCTTGAAGTTAAACGTTATGAAAAAAACCGCAATCTTTTGAAGTTATAGTTTTTTACACTTCGAATATATGTATGCTTTACAATTTTTTCATGTAACAGTACTTAGGTACTTAGTAATATGTAGATGAATTTAAATATGAAAAATGTACATTACTTTTGATACATACATATCCTGCACTACTGTAACGCACTGCATATGTGTATACTGTATACATATAAAGTTTTTTCATAATACATTCTTGGATATACTGTATATGTAAACACCCTACAAGTCAATTTTACTTTTAATACCTTCTTCGACATTTTTTATTATAGAATATTTTTATAGTATGAAATTTTTTTTTTAAACTTATTACTACAATGATATCATAATAGAGGGATAGTTTTGAATTTTCTTAAGCGGTAACGGTGAGTAAATAGTATAAGGAAGAGAAAGACCAAAGTTTGGATTTTCAAATAAGTATGTAATGCATTATATAAGCGAATAACTATAACTATACATTGTGTAAACACATATCCATAGGGTGTTTAGAAATTGGGAGATGCCAGATTGAATTGCTCACGGTCACAATAAAACTTCACAGTCTAAAGATAGTTTATATAGAGATCAAATCAAGTTTTCAACACAAGAAAATTTCAGAAAAATCAATAAGAGGGACAATTTTTTAAAGTTATTTGTCCTTATAAGCAATGTTCCTTCAGCAACATATGTAGATTCTTAACAAATGTCTTCCATTTTATCCTATGTAGGTACATACCTCGCCTTCTCTCGCAATTTCTCTTCTTTTCACATCGCTGTAATGTCCTTTAAGGTTGCTCTTTTCCATGTATTTTTTGGAGCCCTCTTTTTCTCTGTCCTGTGGAAGCTTTCACGATATAACTTCCTTGAACATAATGTAGACATAAAATTGGGGTTATTTTTTTTTTACATTTCTCAATTTTTAGAATTTCATGTCGGGGTAATTAAATACAAATAAGGTAACTACCGTTAGAAAAAACTAATTTTGACTTTGAATATTCCCATAAAGAATGACAGTTCAGTCCCCTTCCTTCTATTCCTCTAATTTTATATTTCACTTTAACAAAATACCTGTATAAGACTTTATATTCTCTCAAGAGATTACGCCTTGGCTTTAAAACACCCTGTATAAATTACACTTAAGAAAATTTTATACATGTATTTATGTACATATATATGTGCTTTCTTGAGTATAGCATTAATAATAAGAAAAAGAAAATTTTAAAAAAAATATTACATTTTTTCATTATTATTTAAGAAAAAAATGTAAGTAGGTATAATTTTCATATTGCGCACACAAATAATGCAGACATAAATGTATATATAAGTAATGTATGTATAGAATATGAAAGAAAATGAAAAATAATAAATTTAAATTCTTACATAAACTTACACACATACAAGTATGCATAATGTATTGATGAATGCATTACGGATTTGTAATAATATTCATAAGTAAACGTATAATATTGGTGATAATATTACATATATCGATCATAATTATATCAGGTCATTCAAAAAGTTCGCAGCCTAACGCATACGTGACATTTCTAGAAACAAAAAGTTATTGGTGTTAGCAACACCAGTCCTTCATATGAACGTACCATAAATTTCAGATCGATCTGTCAAATAGTTTAGTTTAAACAGTTGATTAAATTACACGTGCTTGGCTTGTTTTCAGAAAATGGATAATTTAAAAAATCGTGCGGTGATTGAATATTTGTTTAAAAAAGGATTAAGTGGGAAAGAAATTTTTGATGATATTGTAAACGTATTAGGAGACAGTGCTCCTTCATATGCAACTGTAAAAAACTGGGTTGCTCTATTTAAACACGGCCGTACAGACATCAATGATGATCCACGTTCAGGACGTCCAAAAGCAGCAACCACGCCAGAAATTATCGACAATGGTTCATGATTTGGTTTTGGAAGACCGCCGAATAACTGTGGTTGATTTAGCTGGGGCCACAGGCATCTCAACTGGATCAGTGCATAGTATCTTAACTAGTGAATTAGGTATGAGAAAGTTATTGACAAGATGGGTGCCGCATTCGTTGAATTCTGACCAAAAACGCATTCGAGTGAAACTTTCTCAATTACATTTGGGTCACTTTTAAAAGGATAGAATCGATTTTGTGCGTCGATTTGTAACCATGGACGAGACCTGGATTTATTACTATGATCCTGAATTGCGACAACAAACAGCTGAGTGGACCGAGCCCGGCTGTTCGGCCCCAAAGCAGCCAAAGCTCTCAAAATCTCCAAAGAAGGTTATGGTATCAGTTTTTTGGAATGCAAAGGGGATTTTACTATTTGATTACCTTCAGACGAGTAAAACGATAACAGGAGAATATTATTCAAATCTTTTAGACCAATTAGAAACAAAAATTCGGGAGAAGAGACCAGGTTTACAAAAGAAAAAAATCATTTATCACCAACACAATGCATCAGCACACAAAGGTGTCCTTGCAATGGCCAAATTGAAGGAACTACACTACGAATTGTTGGAGCATCCACCATATTCACCACATCTGGCTCCGTCTGATTTTCATTTATTTCCAAATCTCAAAAAATTCTTATGTGGTAAGCATTTTTCATCAAATAAAGAAGTCATAACGGCTGTCGAAGAGTACTTTGGAGGCCTCGAGGAAAATCACTTCAGGCAAGGGATAAATGAATTGGAAAATTGCTGGAAAAAATGCATTGAGCTTAAGGGGAAATGTATTGAAGATTAATTGTATTTTGGCTCATAAATTCATACTGCTTCATTATAAGGCTGCGAACTTTTTGAATGACCTTATGTATGTAGGTATATAACGAAAAAAAAAAACAATAAAACTTATGTATACATTATATGTATGTATAAACAAACTTTCTTATTGCAGTATGTACGAATGTAAAAAGTAATGAAAAATGTCTACTACCTATGTCTTAAGTACATGTATACATAATGTATGATGTATACTTCTGAAAATATTAAAAGAAAATTGATACCTTTTTTGACGACGATTATTTTTTATATCTACGTTATTTTTTTTTTACAATAATCTAACTATAAACCTTTTCCTCTCCATACATACAGTCATACAATATACATACTAGAGTCTATTCACATTTTTTAAAGTTTAACTTTTTGTTCATTTCATTCATAGATCACACAAATATGTCGGTATATTTATTGCTACACATGAGTTCTTTCATATATAATAAATACTACATACTCATGTACAATATTGTGCTACAGGGATTAGCTAACTAAAAATAAGTAACCAGAAAAAATGCAAACAATAAGTGTACGTACATACATATGTGTGTACATAAAAAAGAAGACATTGAAAATTTATACATATTTTTAAACGATTATAAATGTATGCATATAGTACTAGTATATAGTACTGGAATATTTATTTTAAATCCTCAAAGGTCTTGGTTAAATCAATCAAGACCACAATCTTATATGTATCATACATGACGTATTGTATGCATGTATTTACATAATATACTTGTACCTACATACATACGTACGGTATACTAGTCTTTTGTATTTATGTAGTACCGAAAAGGTAAGCAAAAGGTGAACATTTTTTTAGTACAGTCGAGTTAGTAAAAAATATAAAAATCATAATTAAATCAATAATTAGTCAAAATAATTTTTATAGAATTTTTTTTTTAAAAAATTTTAAATCAGTGCAAATATGAACGTAGTACATTTATTTTTGAGAAATTAGTTAAAACATATTGACACTCTAAGAAATTAGGTGTTAATAGTGCTATAATCGTCCTAAAAAAGCTGAGTAAAGCCCTAGACAAATATGCGGTATAAACGTGGGATAGATATGGCTTGTTCAAAATTCCCAGCGAATAATCTGCGCATGTTTCTCTTGAAATTAAATATGTACATAAAATGATTATATGTATTTGTGTTTTTCTCCCATATAAACCTGAAAAAGTGTAACCACTACAATTATAACCTCGCTCAAACCATGACGCCATACTCTCACTGCGCATATATTCTATTCGCTAAGAATTTTGAACAAGCCATACCATCGTACTGACTATTGACTAAGAAGCCTCGAATATTTAGAAAAAAATAAAGAGAATAAGGAATCGTTTTGAGTGAAAATGAGCTGTGCTCAACCACTTAAAAATTGTAAGAAATTGCGGGAAAAAAGTGTAAGATCCACACACTGTACCTGTGACTAAGTAAATAAACTCTTTGGTCTGTCAGCAATCAGTTTGGATATAAGTCCGTTCAGAAGTAGCTCAGCCTTGAGCCACTTAAATGCAAGTAGTTCAACTCGATGAGAGCTTTTTGCATTTTTTGAATATACAACAAGTGAAAACTAAACCAGTTTTCGGTTTGTCAGTAGGAATTCTTAACTAAAAGCTTTTTCTAAACTGATTTAACCAAATCCAAAAGGAGATTTTGATTTGTCAGCAATAAAAGACTTTCTGCTTTGACAGTTTTATCAGTTGAAGCAGATATAACCTCCAAAGTTGATAATGACTGATTATACTGATTATATCGATAAGAGAATTTTATATTATTCTTTTAAAAAGTTATACTTTGTTTTCAACACAACGTGAAATTGAAGAGAGCCATTGATAAAATTGACAGCTGTTCCAAATGTAACGTGAATTATTGAGTATATTTAAATACATTTTCGTACATAATTGAAAGCTCTTTATCAACTATGGAATTGAAATTAGGAATAGAACCTAATTTCACGTCAGAAGAAGTAATATAATTTAATGTGCTACAAAAAGAGGAAAAAAATTGAATTTCAATTTCACGTTGTATTGGAAATGAAGCATTAAAGAAAAACTTAAAAATAAGTAGGTTATGATTTTCGTTTAAAGAGATTTTTTCGTATTGGGGAGTCATGTATAGAATACCAGAATAAGTTAATACACAAAACAAAATATTACAAATATCACAGATCATGTCAATTGGTTACCTAGAAATTTACTCTGTCAAACATTGTCGTTTGTCGTTATATAATGTAAACACAGCTTAATAAATTATTTATAAAAACACATTATAAAATATTTACATAATTAAAATTTGTGTACATACATATATAAACATAGAGTGTACGGTATTTAACAAAAATTTTATTTTATTCGTTCATTCATTTATTTACATATCCATATGTTTATATAATTTTTGTTTTGTTTTATATAAAACTGAAAGCGAAAATTAAAAAATTTAATTCTTGAATTACGTCCTCAAACATAAAAATAATAATAATCAGAAAAATCTTTTGAGTAAGTATAAAGTATAGTAATGTTGCTGTATAGTACCTAATAAAACTGGTTTTTCTGGATTTTTCATATTCTTTTTTTCTAAATATTTTTATCTTGAATTACAAACATCTAAGCCACCAGTTCACACACTACAAAGTACGAGTCCACTAACGGCGATATATATTTTTTTTAACTCCTTTATATCTTTGGAAGCTCACCCTCACCTCACATAATCACACACAATCTAAACTATTTAAATAAAATATAAAATGTTTTCAAACTTTTAGATACGCACTTTAAATGTATGCATTCAATATTGTTTTGGAATTTGATTTGATTTTTTTTTTACAGAAATTTTTTTCATTTTTATTTTTTTTAGCTTTTGTTTTGATCAGGTATTTTAAGTATTTTCGTCTCTTATTTTAAAATAAAAATTTTATAATATTCTTGTTATACCAGTTTCAAAAATTCATTCAATCTTTCATAACATTACACCTCCTAAACGTATACTTATGGCAGGTTATGTTGTTTAAAGAAATGACAAAAAAATTATGAAAATTATTTTTTTAACAAATACTTTGATAATGATATATAAAGATAGAGAGTATAAACGAACTACAAGTATATAATGTACCTCTATTAAGTGCACATGCATACGTATGTTTACAATAAGAACATTTTCTAAATAGATGCACCAATGCAATAAATGAATATTAGTATGTACGATTACACAATTTTAATTAACTTTTTTCTCATTTTTTTTATAAAGATGATTGTTGAACATAACGATGATGATTGTAACGATCACCACCACTCGATTGTATAAATTTTTCATTCAACAAAAGCTAAACATCGAAAAATAAAAAGAAAAAAAAATCTCAAATAAAAATATGAATTTTAAAATAAAAATGGCTGAATGAATTTCTTTCATTATTTTCATTCATTCATTCATAAATTATTTGTCGATAGTGTCGATAGTATGTGGTATATGTATGCAAATGAAAATATGGGTAGCCAGTTACGATATACCTACATATTAATAATGCACGTAAACATATCAGGTATTTACAACCCAGCAGAAAAAATAACTTTTCCATATAGGCTTTAGTAGGTTAATGCCTTTGGGAAAATATTTAAGACTTCTTTGGGAAAGCTAATATAGAATGAATTCATTTTTTTTTTATTTTTTATTATAGAGAGAGGACAAGTGAACCTGTCCCACCTTAGTCTGCAGCGCGGCCCACCAGGGCTTTATGGTGACTTAAAAAAAAGAAATGAGATTATACAAACTCTAACTGAAATTTTTCATACATTCTGTGGAACGTATATAGATTGAATCTTTGTGGAAGGTCTTAGATACATAGATACGGATCAGCTTCTGAATCTAGTTGGTTAAATTTTATTTTAGAATTTAGACAATATTCGTAACATCTTCCCGGGAACATGATTATGATGTCAAAATGAAATGATAGAAAAATCAAACAGAATAAGGACTGCTTCCTTAAGACCCAACCATGATAGACTCTATACTTAACATAACATATGTCAAAATGTGCAGAAGTTAACGAAGATAATAGCAAAACCATGATAACTATATGTCACAATAAATTAATTGTCATTTTGTGTTATGAGTTTTTTGATTGAATTTTGACATTTGCTTATTCCATACTTCATCTTCATGAATATCAAAAAAATTTTATACTTATTTGGTAGAATTAACAAAAATGTTTGATGCTTTTCTTTATGCACATTATGAGTGGTACTGGTACCTACTGCTGTTCAAATTCGATTTTATCACATTTGGGCAGTTGTGTTTTTACCAAAAAAGGTCATCGTCATGCACAGCATGCACAGCTAAATGTATCTAATGTTTTCTTCATTCTACTGGGATTTTACTTATACAATTTGTAAGCAAGTTTCACATATACAAATGTCAATAACCAATAAACACACACAATGGAATGTATAAATATATATACCGATGTTGATGTACATTATTGTAGTAAGCTAATATTAGTAAGACTTCAAATATTATAGCTTCTTCAAATATTTTTTTCTCATTTTGCATTTTTAAATTTAATGAATGAATTTATCTTCTTTCAAAATTATGTGTACTCGTATACGTACAAATTTTTAAATCTTTCTTTTTGGTTAAAACAAGACAAAAATTGACATAAATTTCCATTAATGAAAAACGGAAAAATAAAACAAAATACTTACATAAAAAATATTACATATGTCTTCTTCAACATTTTCTTTAAAAAAAAAAAAAAAAAACAAAAAATGTACCTACAAATAAAATGCACAACGACATGAAGATGAAAAAAAAAAACAAATAAAAACCGAAAAGAAGAAGTTGTATAACACCTTACCTGCTGTAATATTTGCTGTTGTAGCATATGTGCACTCATAAATATATGTATGTACATGGGTACGTCTACTTTAGAGCATATTGCAATATATGATTTATACCTGGATACGTCCATATATGTATGTAAAGCATAACATAAAGTTTGATGAACTCTTTCGATTAACTGTAATAATGTAATTTATTCTTTATGATTTCTTTGTTTTTCATAAATTTTTCTTCTTTTTTTTTTTCAATTTTATTTTGTTTTTGTTCTTGTACTTGTATATGCTTGTATTCATCTACTACACAGCAACTTAACTTTATGAATATCACGCTTTTAATAAGTATATGGGATTGGTAATATAATTTTAAAGATTTATAATTTTTTGAATGAAACATGATACCATCATACCATCCATACTTCACAGTAAACATATATAAATTAACATTACATCATAGACGTACATATATTACTTTAATATATAATATTGCGAGTTTTATAAGATTCCAAAAATGTGTGGGTTTCCGGATTTTATTTAAAATTTTTTTTTTGTTCTTTGCTTGGTTTTCTTAGGTTTTACAACATGTTTCTCCCTTTTAATACTTCAATTTTTCTTTAAAAAGAAAATTGCATTTACCTATTTCTTTTAACGAAAGAAATGTAATTTAAATTTTGATATAAAAAAAATCTCTAAGTATCAAATCTCTTCCATATAGTTAAAGATCACACTAAACTATTACACATGTAGGTATCTACATATCTTCCACGTTCACATAATTTTTTACATTCAAAGACTAGAAGATGACATCAATTTGAAAGATTTATTAAAAAATTCAATCTCTTTATCATCCCAATTATTATCTACGTACAAAAAATTTGTTGTAGTAATGAAGATAAAAACGATAAAGAACGGTGAAGACTATAATAGTTTTGCACTGTATGCTTTGTAATTAGTATTGAATTTCATAAAAATCGAAAGATTGCAATAACCAAATAGATGGGGCATGTTGGGAGGCTTTCTGATTATATTTTCGTAAAAGAAGCATCGAGTACATATTTGGAAAGATGAAAGATAAGCAAATCAGAAGATGACCAAGAAAAATTTATATATGGAAGATATTGAGGAGAATATCAGTAAGCTAGTCATAAAATGACTATGAATGCTTGGAGACAGACAGATAATTTGTGTTTTCCAATTTTACTCCTATAATATTGTATTTCTGCTATATACAGCATTTTTCTCATTCCTGAACGACCATCGTCTTTTCTCCTTCTGGGGAAAAATCTATCCGTATACCCGTATGAGTATTCTATTTATCTTGTCCGTACCTAAATGAGGTAGTAGACAATTATTCGGAAACAACAAAATCTAATCAACGTAGGTAGGTAACTTCATATATTAGGTGCTTTCGATTTGGGAATTTCAAGTACTTGCGAGTAGAATAGGTAAATGTCTGTGCTAAACCATCTACTCGCAGCTACTCATGAAAAATTTTTCAAGTACCTGCTAATAGATGCAAGTAGTTACGAATAATTTTTGTTTTGTTCGTTTTAACAATTTGTCCTAGACACATTTTAGTACTCGCAAGTACTTCAAATTGCCAAATCGAAAGAAAATAATTTCACAGAGGATATGCATACGATACGTGTACATATACGAGTTACCTAAGGAATTTTTTTTTAGTACACATAACTTGATTCGAATGTTCAAAATTATAATGATATACAATTTTATGCTTCATATTACAATCATTTTGAAAAAAAAAATTGTATAGAACAATGTAAAAATGATAACAAAAATAAAATACATTATGTATCAAATTTCAAAGTATAAAAATTTGCAATCAGGTCATAAATTACATATATGTATGTGTGTATGTGTGTATTAGTAGATATATATACATAATATTTAGACACACACACACACAGACACATTCTTGTATTATATATTCTAACTTTAAGTTTCAATACGATCCATCAATTCAAATTGTAATTTGAAGTTGTTGAAGAAGAACATAATTAAAAAAAAAAAAAACAAAAATTCAACCTAATTATTTTGTGAATGTAAAATGA
Source organism: Villa cingulata (assembly GCA_951394055.1). NCBI lineage: Eukaryota > Metazoa > Arthropoda > Insecta > Diptera > Bombyliidae > Villa > Villa cingulata. The sequence continues at coordinate 9,691,230 of OX596023.1, forward strand.
TAATTTATGTTTCTGGTGTTTTTTTATTTTAAATTCAAAAAAAATTTTTTTTGTTCAACTCCTAACTCCGAAATATTATACATTATGTATGTAAGTATACGAGTATACATAAAAAGTCATGTAAAGTATCAAGTATCAATTTCATGCACATACATACATATCATCATCATCATCATCATAATCATTATTCACTTCATAAAATGTGTATGACATCATGATGTGTATTTAGTTGCGGCGGATACCCATTCTATATGGAGACATAAATCAACTTGAAATAAATTTAAAAAAAAAAAAAATAAAATAAAAATTTCGTATTGTTTATTTTGTCGTAGATTTTATCATAATAATTAAGTGAAATATGCATATATTAATGTCGTATATATATATGCAAATAAATTTTAAAGCAACACTATGGTGGTACATATATTATGTTTTACCAGCGTTTTACAATACAAATTAAAGATACGAGTAAGTATTTAAGTATTGGGTACTTATACGTACACACATATTAGTAATTAAATTGCACAAATTAATTAAAATGGATCATAAAAATATTTTCAAATTATCATATACAAGCAAATTAGTTAAATAATTTCGAATAATATACCAAAAAAACGTACATAATATGTTATTTATGATTGAATGAAGAACTAAATAAAATTTTTGTATGCTGTACGTTTAATTTTTATCTGCACAATATACTCGTATAGTTACATTGAAATACTGAATCTTAAATTTGTTAATTAACTTAAGCATTTTTTTTTTAATGTTGTTTGTATTTTGTATAAAAATTCACGTATAATTTGTGCACATATCAATTTCATTCAGTATTCTTTTTCTATTGTGTATCTTTTCAATTAGTGCTTTGATAAAATACTTGTTATCGTAAACAAATTGACATTTCAAGATTTGAATAATGTCATCATAACCAAACAAATATTCCGTGAATTGAAAAATTTAAAAACTTACATCAGTTAAATTATAGAAAAAACTCTATGAAACTTTACAGATCATATATACAGACTATTTCCGATATAAAGTTGACAGATGTCAGATTTTTAAAAATTTGTATAAGTCTTATACTATTGACATACTGCATAGATAAACCATGGTTATCTCAGTTTTCTGGTTTATCTTTGCGATAACCGACTTTCAGAATTCGGTTAAGTTAACCGAGTTTCTAGAACTCAATTATCTTGTTAACCAAGTTCGAACTTAGTTATCTTTGACGTTTGTGTTATTTTTTTTTTAATATTATATTTAATCAAACTGTCAAACCAAATCTCAGCTAACATGCTGACTAGATGAAAAAGAATTACTGTTTGAATTTATCTTGACAGGTGTCGTATGAATATATAAACTAGTTCACCTCAATTTAAATGTGTCACCCATACCGCAGGTTATCGATAAACCATTTGAGATAACCATGGTTTATCTCTGCAGTGTGTCAATAGTATTATACAATATTTCCATTATAGCAAAGGTTATAAAACGTAGCCAATAAGCGTCGTATTCACCAACCAATATTATTTTTTATCTGAGATAAAGTGTATTCATCAACATCGATTTTACACTATTCGGATGTTTTTAAGACAGCCTTGGAGTGGTACTATAAATATTGGTTGAACCACAATTAAGAATTATCTTATCTTATCTTATCTGTGGTTGAACATAACCTTGTTATCAACTGCATCAGTACAGCACTTCACATATTAACAATCACACGAGATAACAAATTTTTCATTTTGCCATATAAAAATACAAACTTTCCGCAATCAGCTGACATGTTTGACACTTCGAAAACGAAATTCGAAAATAAATTTTTATCTATAGGTATAGGTTAATGAATAAGTTGAAATTATATTCGGTTAAAATATATTCGACAGATAATTTTGGGTGATGAATATGACCCTAATGTTTTATTCCAAGCTTTTCCAAAAATTCCAGAACAAAATTTTGCTTTACTCAATTCGCGAAAAGTCTTTATATATGCATTGTTTGAAAATGTCTATTGATTGTCATCAAAAATGATTAGTGAATGTAAGGTTAAATTTCAAAATGCATCATAACATAAGTCAATAATATATAAAACATCCTCCCCCGCATATCTTATAAGTTAATTTGGTCGATATTTCATTATACACAAATTTATCATCAAAATGTACATATATGATATTCAAATATTTATGAGAAGTACTGTATAGTCTACAACAATATTCGTAAATACATGTACGTGGTAATCCCAAATAATTATTTCTATAAATTTTTAGTAGTACGTAATGTGCAACTCTACTATACTCTACACTGCTAATAATCTCATCTATAGCATTTAGCATTTAGTTAATAAACAAAACAAAAATTATATTTATAATTATCTAGTTGTCTGTTGTTAGTTTTATTCCAACTAAATGCATATGCATATGATGTACATACGTGCAACGTAGATATTAGTGTGATATGTTTTTATTATAATGCATCATCCGCAAAATACTCGTAATATAAATTACAAATTTATATATATTTATGTTATGATGAACAAATTAAAAAACATTCCATATAAGTATATATAAACAGATATTATGTAAAGCACATTTATTATACGAGTAGCTAGATACATAAATATATATACAGATCAGAGTATATGTTCGTACAAAATTAATTTGTTATTCAAAAACATTTCAAAAATATATCATTCATCAAAGTTTATCATACATATAAATATAAATATGCAACATACATTTAAATTTTTGAAATGTAAAATTTGTTACTCTAGTATATATCTATACTTATATACATATATGTACATATAAGCTTGTATACATTCGTATGAATGATGTACACGAATTAAACTCTGTGTATAACGAGTACATAGCATTTAGATAGAGTCTACTACAGGCTACAAATCTTCTACGACACTTGTTCGCATTTGTATAATTTTACAAACAAACATGCACATTTAAATATATAAATTAATGTAGTACATAGTAGATACATGTACACATTAAAATTAATTATAAAAACAGAGAAAATCTAAAAAAAACATGATGAATAAATAGAAACACAAAAAAAAACAACAAATTTTTTTTTTAAATAAAATTGTTAACAGAATTTTCACATCGAATCTTTTTGAAGTAGAATAAAAAGATGAAGATGAAAAAAATATGTATGTATATGTATACAATTCATATAGGGTTTACCAATAAAACCGTCAGAACTTTAAAATGAAAAACAAATAACAACTGCAACTGATGTCATATTTACTGATTTTTTCTGAAAATAAAATCATTGAAATGTTTCTCTTTGGCTTCCTCTGGCTTAAAAAGCAAAGAATGCGCTTCATCTGAAAATATGATTTTTTTTTTCACAAAATTTAGATCGGCTTCCAACTGCTTCAAAGCCTAATTGACTTAATTGATGAAATATCGAGGCAAACTATGATCAGTTGGTTTGAGTTCTTGAGTCAGTTGAATTTTGTAAACCTTCAAATAAAGATCACGATACAAAATTCTTCAAATTCTCCATAAATTTCACTCAATGCACGAAACGTCGAACGAATAGAATATTCATCATTTTTATAATAAATTCGAATAATTTCGACGCGTCGTTGAATCCATGATCACTTGTTATACAACACTGAATAGTATGGGCACAGCAATCAAAGCAGCTTTAGACTGATTTTTTGATCAGTGTGGTCGTTGTGGCGGTTAAGATATCTGATTTTCTTATTGGTAAACCCTATATAGAGGAATAAAAAACTAACAAAAAATGCAACAAAAAATTGAATCTTATCTTACGTAACATACGAGTACAATGTATGTTAATGTTACTTTTGCAGCTATTTTATGACATTTTATGGTAAACTAAAAACGAAAGTTAAATAAATTTTTTTTGCTGTTGACATATTAAGTACAATTATATATAAATTGTCGGTTTTTTACTTTTATATTCATATTTTGTATCTAAAATTAACAATTTTTTTTTTTAAATAATTATAATGTACAATATGTACATTGTTGGGTCATTTATAGTTCAATCAATGATGTCATCTCAATTATTTGAAATAATAAAATAAAAAATTCATAATATGTACGAGTATATGCATGACAGTATAAAATTTATTGTATTTATTGTATCTTAGAATTACATTATTGGCACATATACACATACGTACTGAGTATATATTTTGGCATTTTTTACCATTTCTTCACTACTTTGATCTTTAATAATTCAATAACGGATAAAGATATCATGCTCTGGTTTTCTTTGTTTGAAAGAGAACGTTTTTATACTTCGATTCCAAAAACAAAAACTTTTTTCGTAGTGCAAATATTTTTCAGGAACCCAATTTATACACAAAATTGTTTAAATAATTCGTCATAAATTTTGACTTTAGGATTTCTTTTTATTTAGAACCGAATTTCAAAATATTTGTTATAGTATATGAAAAGAAAGGTAATTTTATTTGCTGTTATTCTCTAGAACACTAAATTTTTCAAAGTAGGGTGTACAAAAAGTTACACATGATTTTGTATTTGAAGGTCCAACAAAAAAATCAATTTTTTTAACGCCCTCTAGCGTCGAAAATAGGATCGATAGAAATTTTTGTTAGTACAATTTTTTTCATGAAACAGTCCAAAGAATATCGTGATACTATTGTGTGTACGTAGAAAAGAAGCACCCTATATATGTACGTATACTTGCATAGCGCATTTATTTTGCAATTTGAATACCAATTAAATTACAAATTCAAATATTACAATGTACGTACATTAACGTATATGTCTATGTACTCGTGTATATAGTATACTGTAAAATGATGTTGCTTCTTATTAATTGATTTTCATAATTTTTTTGTTGCCCAGTTAAACAGTATTAAGAGTAATGTTAGTAGATGAGGGGTTTATCATAAATAAATATAAATATTTTGAGTAAACATTTTTATATGGAAAAGAAAATAAACTAGCTTTATATTGATTGATAAGAAAATATATTGTTGATGTTTTGGAAAAAAAAAATATATAAAACAAAGGGTGAGTTTCAAAACGTTTAAATACCGCCTCGATGCATAATCAACAGTTTCAAAACTATAACACTTAAATCGATGACAATGTCTACAGTTTCAAAACTCATTGTGAATGCATCTGATACCCATCTGTCAAGCAATTTACGCATCCTGAATTTTTATGATGCAAAATAGATTTGAATATATATTTTTTTCTTAATATCATTTCAATGATTTATTTTTATATGAATTTTGTTATATGGAACCAAATGTCAGTCTGTTTTAAACAAAAATTTTGTACTTTTATGATGATAAATTGAATTTTTAATGTGTAGTGTTTTAATATCAATGACAAATTCCAAAAAAATGGAGAGTATTATATTATACGAGTACTTACACTGAAGGTGTTTTTGCACATTCGAAAATGTCTATAAAATATGTCATCCCGACATTGTTTAATTTTATTAAAAAATTGTTTCACCTTTTTTTGATTTAGTGTAGAAAATGAATTAATTAAATTTCAAAATTATGTACTACTGGAGGTGAACCATTTTTCTTGTTGTCAAAACAATGAAACAAATTCGTTTCAAAATGTCAAAGTTGTATAGAACTGCAATATCGATGCGAAGCATTAATACTGTTTTAAAACTTTGCATCACGACTGTTTGGATTCCGTATCACAACACATTTTTGAGGCGTTTTGAAACTCAGCCAAAATCAAAAAGTTTAAAGAAAAATCATAAAAGAATAAAAATTATTATTGAAATTTCAACATTAGGAAATAGAAAACTATATGAACACAACGACTATAAAAAATCTGACTTTAATTAAATTGTTGACAAAATTTCAAATTATTTTTCTATCTAAATATGTGGACATCAATAATATTTTTGATCCTCGCTTGTATGTACGTATAGTAGAGTCAATCATAAAATTAATTTTGAAATTAATATAAATATATAGGAATGAAAAAAAAAAACTGTCTTATATACTTAATATATATATACAAATTTGGAATCAATTTATAAGCTATATTCTAATCAGAATTTGTATTCAAACGTACATTACGTGCGCACACATTAATATGTACTTTATTCACATATATTATAAGTTTGTGCTATGCTATATACGCTACACCATTTATGAGCAATAAATATTCAAAATTTTATTGTCGTCTGTTGAATTCATTACTTAATAAAAAGTACTCGTATACGTAGATAGACGTTACTTATTAATTCAATTCCAATACAATTATGCTCTAAAAAATTTTATATCCCTATAGATATAGCATATCATTTCATTTATTGTTTTTTTTTTTATTTCTACATTTCTTTTTATCTCGGTTTTTTTTTCATCACATGTTATTTTTATCTTTTCAAGATGATTACTATATTCTGTATACATACATATATGATAAGAGGTGATCAAACTAGTACTACACATTTTATAAGCATCTTATAGCATTAATGGCGTTTTTTTAGGTTCTCCTAATTTGAATTATGTCTTTTTCTGTCTTTACAGGAGATACAAAAAGCCTCTCTATCCCTTTCCCTTTTCACAAAATTAAAAAAAAAACATTAATACTTTTATTAAAGTTCAAGATTCGTTGACGAAAAATAAAGGAACATTCTCAATGCAACGCTAAGTGAAAGTGAAATTTTATGAAAAAGCATAGGTACTGTTCACAATACAAAGCTAAATTAATTTTGAAATTCGAAAATTTGACATTAAAATTTTGTTTAAATTGACATTTGACATTCAAATTTTCAAATTCTCAACTGAATTTCTCCATTTTTAAGTAGAAATTTAAAGGAATTTTAGGGAAATTCTTACATTTTTTGAAAGTTTCCATCTGTTGTTCAATTTTCTAACAACATTTTTGTAATTAAATTTATAGCTTTTGTGAGTGAGTGAAATTGAAATTAGAAATAGAACTTAATTTCACTTTAGTTTAGCAATTTCAATTTCAATTAGAAAGTGACGCAGACATCTAATGTCGTGTAAGAAAATAAGGAACGAAAAACAGATAAATTTCAATTTCATTTAGCGTTGCATTGAAAACGTTCCATAAAAATTTAAAACCAAATGACTATTGATTTGTATTCGATTCGATTTTGCAACTCCAACTTTTATGGGTAACTTGAAACAGATTCACTATTATTTTGTTGAATAAATCATCTTCATTTTGTAAATTTGACCATCATAAGATCATGAGATGTACAACACTGCTGCATTGACCTATTTTCTTTTTGGTTATAATGTGTATATCATTGACTTACTGTGTGATAAACTAGCACAAGCAATAAATAATTTTGAACAAATACAAGAATTAATCTTATTGGTAGTGAAATAAGCGAAGATTTATCAAAATTTGCTATTTAAGAGGGCGCTTTACTTCCACAGCCTGTATTATCTCTGAAAAAAAAGGCAAAAAATCACTCAATTCTGTCTTTGAAACACAATAACTCTTGAAACAAAGAACGTAGAGAAACATATAAGGTATCATTGAAGAGAGGGGGGAGTTTCCTTCAGATTTTTCTTAGACCAGATTCTTCTATCTAGTACATCGTAGTTATTAAAGGGTGTTTCGTAGATTGAGTGCGAAAAATCTTCATCGCCCTCTAGCGGCTAAACGGTTGAGATTACCCCCCTCCCTCTACAACGATTTTTTGTTTGTTTCGGCGAGACCTATCTACTGTGTGCCGGATGACCACCCGAAACCGGACACCCTGTATAGGATATATGCATATAGAAGCGAAAATAATAATTTAATTTAATGCATTCACATGTGGTACACATACGAGTATATACTCGTATATATAAAATACAAATACATATGTAGGTGATATATGATTATTTATGTAACACACACATAGTACTTATGTATATACATATATCAAATAATAATCATAAAATTTATTACACAATTACACAGTTAATAGATCATTAAAAATCCATATTAAATATATTTATTTCTGTACAATATGAACGTTATATATATCTTTATACATATGTGCATGCATTTTATTATTTTAGTTTCATAAAGATGTACATATATACGAATACATATACTCGTATGTATGTAGTATGTACATGCACATTTAACAAACAATTTTAATTTATAGAAAAAAATTTCTTTATTATCTGTATTTTTTAATTAATTTTATTTTTAATTTTCTTAGCTACCATATACATGTTGTACACAAAAATATTTAAATCTCTATATAGGCACTATTAATAGCTAATAGAGAGAGAGAGAGAGAGAGAGAGAGAGAGAAATATTTTTAAAAATATTTTTACTATTACAATAAATGTAGATATCATTAAACCTACTATTATATCGGGTTTTCCAATAGGGACATAACAATTTTTGTATTTTAATAAGAAGGAGATCTTGAACATTTTTTTCATAATCTGTCAACTTCAGAACGTGCAGTTAATGTTAACATTTTTATCATGTTGAAGTTTACGAATAAGCAACGTTTGGAAATCATTTAAAATTACTACTGCAATTCTGAGTGGATAGTCGCAACTTTAGGAGAGCTTATTCCAATTTTCTGCCGTAATAATCGTACCACCAAAAAGGCTGTACCTGCTATAGTGGATAAACTCGAATCAATATTTACTATTGGATGTTCCTGTATCAGTGAGACAACGCACGTTGCCGCATGCCACATGTCACAGGTGATCAAACAATTGAGGGGGAAATCTGTTGAGGGAGAAGTCTACTAACCGTGTAATCTCGAGAAATGGTCCGATCGAATGGTCACCTCGCTCATGCGAATTAACGCCGTAGGATTTTGTTTTGGTTTATATCAACAAGCCAACAACGTCAGAGGAGCTCAGAGGCAATATCGAATGCGAAATTTCCAACATTCTTGCTGATATGTGTGAAAGAATGGTGAAAAATTGGTTCTAAAGAATCAATCGCTACAAAGGTGCTCGCAGTGGTCATATGAATGAGATAGAATTCCATAATTAAATGTACCTAATATGTGTACTTCATTTGGAATAAATTTCAACCTTATAATATGTATATCTTAATTATTCTATATTTTACTTAAATATAAAATTGTTATGTCCTTACTGGAAAACCCTTTATATAGCGCTCATAACAAATGTATATATATATAGTAACACAACACAAACACTCAATATACAGTAAAATGTATACATATGTTTAAATGCATTAGCATTATGTATCATTAAAATATGATATTAATTAGAAGCACGAGTTTTCTTTTTCATTTATATTTATGCATTAAAACAGCATTATGGGCACATAAATTCTCTTACATTTATGTATGAGAGTATATGTATGAAGAGATTTATTTACACGTACTACATGTGTATATAAGTAGGTATAGAGTTTATGAATATGTAAACGTTAATGAAAAATACAATTTGTAAAGTAATATACTTACATACTTATATACGAACAAATATAAAAATATTCCGTATAAAGAGAGAGAGACAATGCATTCAATAAATTTTAAATATATAATGTATAACATGCACATAAATTATATGTAGTATTACATATTATACATACATATCTTTATACTTAACTACAACTTTATATACCTACGTACATACCTATATATCAGTGCAGTTTTATTTATTGTATTTGTAATATATATCAAGGTATTTTTTTATTTCTGAATTTTCTAAATTCATTTATAATTAATTTCATTGTATGTACTTGGTACTATGTACATACATACTTACATATTATGTACATAATTTCTTTCAATTCGAAAATTAATTGCTTGTTTTTTAATTTTCGAATAGTTTTCATTTATTTTTTTAAAAAAAATTTAACAAATGTATCATATCATATATTGTACTTGTGTGCACAGTATAATATGGACTCATTCAGATAACAAAAATTATAATACCTATTCGACAACGTACACGTATAATACATAAATGGATATTGCAATACCATGTTAAATCTGTGCTATGCACATGATTGTCGTAAATAAATTGATTACATATTTTTCGATTTATTTATTTGTTAAGGTTTATTCGATTAATACATACAATAAAATATATATGTAAAGCAATACGTATATACATAAATGTATATTCGTAGACACATTATGTCCGTAGAGAGTTGTATATGTTACATCTCTATTAATTTTGACCTAATGAAAAGTATGATTTATGGAAATTTTTACTAGAAATAGTTTATTTAATTGAGAACATACTTAAATTGATTATTTATAGAACAAAGTTGTTTCGTTATATTAACAAGCAGGTAACAAAATTATTCAAATTTGAAAATATAAAAAATTTACTTCATTTAACTGCATATACTTCATCATTTGTATATACATTATCCCTCAACTCCTCTAGTTTTTTGGTACTTGGATTTTTAAGAAATAATTTTTGTCTCAAAGCTATAGGAGTATTTGAAGTCTACGAAATAATAGCAATGAATTTAGGAGACGTGATAAAAAGTTTTGAATACATGAAAGAGGATTGTTGAGAAAGTTATGTTCAAAAATATCTCAAAAATATAAAGGTTCGATTCCCATTTCTACAAAATTAATAAGAGAAATAATTTTCAATTTTTCATTGCCTAATCCCAACTTTCTATACTCCGCAGATATCACTCAGCTTTGCAGAAGTACCAGCTTGCTGAGAAAAAGAGATTAGAAATGTTGATAAGTAGTCGTGTCGTGTACTTGCTGACAGACAACAAGTAAACACTAATTATTATTAGAGCATTAGATCATTCTAATAATAGATCAGTCGTCTAAGCCCTAAAATGGTCCTATCATGTGAAAAGCGAGTTTGTTTCTCTTTCACGTTAAACAGAATGTGCAGACATGATAGGAATCACTTCGGTGAAATTTTTGGCTCGCCTAGAGCTGTAGTGCTATTAAAGAAGAAGATGAAGTTAAGTAGTACAATTAATAAGATATTTTTGATATTTCTGAGTGCGAAATCAATACAGAATAAATTTATGCTATAGAGCAACACTAAAGTTTTTAGGAAACACTATAAAGGTACATAATATGTCAAAACTCAAGTTACTTTTATATATTTCATACATTCCTTAGATAATTTATTTTATTTATTTAGTTTTCGAATTAAAATTGCATACGTACATATGTGTAAACGAATTACCTACTTGTTATTCGTTACTCACTTCACTCGTAGTTACATATTCGACTACACTTCTATTTCTAGTTTCTGTTAAAGTTTTTTTTTTTCATTTTCTAATTTATTATTTAATCCTTATTTAGTGTATTTTATACACATAATTATGTCTGTTTCAAAATGCATACGACTAGAAATCGTGTAAGATCAATGCTCATATATTAATGTAAAAATATATGAATTTATGTACAGCAACACCCGAGTACATTAGTATATAATATTATACATGAAGCAGTCGTCAAGAAATCATAATAATAACACAAATTTACAATCAATTTAAAATGTGACAACAAATTTAATATACTCATCATATATGTACCTATATATAAATGTACGATCTGTACGTATGTGGGCCTGTATATTATTTAAATTACAGGTGAAATCTATCTTGTAAAATTTCATATGTAAATAGTATACAAAATTGTATGGGAATAAGGTGATTTTTTTATGATTGGATATTCATCATCAATGTACCAAAATATATATATATGTGTATGCGTCTAGGTAAGCATCAATCTATATAAATTTTTATTCCAATAACGAATGTGTAGGTTTTTTAAGTGTGGTTCTCCCACACATAAAAATACAAAATTGAACATTTATTGAATGGATTTATGGAATGGATCAATGATCTGGAAGGTTTTTTCTTTAATAAACATGTACGTATGTATGTACATATAATATATACATACGAGTATATATTTCGAACATTTTATGTATACGTACATTTAAATATTATTTTCTCACAATAGAAGTTGTAAATTTGTAATCAACATCAATTGCAAAAAAGTGAATTGCTTCTAATGAGAATTCTGATTTTTTTTTTTTTTAAAAAAAAAAATTTTCCTTTTTATTTTTTATTCTCCGTACAGTTTATTTGAAATAATTCATTGGAATATGATTGAATGAAGTGAAGTAATAAATGTTACATGTTACACATCAAGTTACAGTTTTACCGTATATGTACACCGTATGTATTTCGTGTATTATACCTATCGAAGATTTCAATTATATAGCTGTACCTAAATGTTAGTAATATGTACTTACTTATTTCTAGATCATGACCTAGATTGTATATTCATGCATATATATGAACCTGATGGTACAATAAAATACTGATAAAAGAACAAATTTTTATCGATATTTTATACTTTGAATCGGAATATTAATTTCTACTGACCCTTTATACTCGTATGTACTTGAAAAATTTGAATTGAATTTGTTCAAATAGAAAATAATGAAAAATGAATGAATTTTATAAATTCAAATATGAACAATATGTAGAAGAGTTATAATAGGTAAAAGATGGCTACATTGTTTTATTTTCAATTAAAAGAAAAAAATTAATTCGAAAAATTGATAATAAAAATTACCAGATACATAATTAAAATGTTCAAGGAATTTATTATTATTATAATTTTTATACATGCATCACTTTCGCTATATTTAGGTAAATAACAACAAGTTGTTGCAACAAGTTGTTGCAACAAGCTAAATTACAACAAAATATTACCAGGTGACCTGAAAAAGCTCAATCGCCAGCAAACTATTTCTGATCTAGCCATCCAATAAATAATTATTCGGTCAAGTTTGTATTATATTCTAGAAACTATTTACTGACTGACGATCAATTGGCAAGATACAACCTGACGTTGACATATATAATCAATTCACTTGAAAAATATAGATCAATCACTTCTTTAACAAAACTACCATACCTTCAACGTGATCAATCTGTAAAAAGGACTGCAATTATCAATTGTCCGATAAGTGCAATTTGTATCAAAATTATGATGTTTGTTGAACAGATATCGTGAAGTTTCTCAAAACAGTTGATTTTATTTGTTTATTGATTTTGTCCAAAAGATAAATGACAATCAAATATTTTCCGAGATTCAAAGATGATCAATTTAACTAACCTTGTCACGTCAAAAAGAATTAAATTTGGACACATTTTCATTATAAATTCTTTGTCATTTTGAACAAAAAATACAAATGACTAATTATTACCATCAGCACTGCACATGACATCACACTTTACACACAGTCTTTTACGGTATTATTACACCCTCATTTTTTTTTTTTTTTGTAATTCGTCAGATAGAAAATTTCAATCTTTTGTTTTAAATATAGACACAAATAAGTGACGTATGTACATATTACCCAGGTGATTCCTTTGATGTATCTACATGGAATGTACACAATTTTGTCAAACATAATTTTTATTTTTAATTTTTGAAATTTTTACTATTCACTTCACTATACAGCTAAGTACTCATCGTTTACCATACAAAGAAGTGAATTTCAATTTTTGTAATCGTATTAAGTATATATGTATACGTACATATTTACATGTTTGTATATATATTAACTTATATTTGACTGTTCTGTTTACTTTTTATGTTCAACAAATTCAACAATTTATTACATTGTTGACGAAAACAACACAAACTTTACTTCTTTTTTTTTATATTTAAATTCATATTTATTCTATTTTCTATAATATCTACGGTAATATGAAAATATTAATAAAAAAAAAAGGGAAAACAATATTAAAATGACTAAACGAAAATAAAACAAGAACAAAAAATTCTTAAGAAACAGTAACTTTAATTTATGTGCATACCAAAATCAATAAAAATGTTTTTAAATGAAAATACATGCATAGTCAGGAAAAAATGTTTACATATGCATGTATACGTACGAGTGTATAAACATAGGTTTAGTTAGTTTACACCACAGTAAATCTATATTCATACAGTAGTGACACTGAGCACATGTTAACAAAAATTTCTCATGATATTTGTCCCGTTATTCATTCGGCCTTAACGGTTTTGCTAAAAGTCGATAGTAATTAAGAGCCTTTGCACGAAAAAGCGACAAAAAAATGGAATTGAAACACCAACCGTTTTAAAAAATGTAACATTATTACAGGGTATACTCATTAAAAAAAAATACAAATTTTGTTATTTAAAATTTTTTATCTAAAATGAACAAAATTAATTATAAATGCATTACACTTAAAATTTTGTGTTTGCTATCAAATGTTTTTACATTTTTGTTAAATTTCTTAATTATAAAATAATTCTTACTCTAATATATAGCTTAACAAAATAAACTTTTTTTTGTCTTCAAAATTCTCAGAAATTATATGAATCACCTTATATCTTGATATAATGACGCGTCAGGTAGTCAAAAAAAAAAGTTCCAGATCGCCTTTAAAAATGCATTGGGAAAAAATCGTATACATGTACAATATGATTGTATTGCTCACATTTATATATTGTTTTGTATCTTTTTTTCATTACGGCGGTTTATAAGGAAATATGAATTTGAAATAAGTAAATTAATTCTGTATTGTTTTTGTAAATTGAATTTTCATTATTTTATTATTTTTAAATATTTATGTGTGTTGGTAAATTAAAAAAAAAAAGAGTGTCACATCTTATTGCTAGTGGTTGATCAGTGGTTTACACATAGAGATACATCTACATTTTTAGAATACACATACACTTGGGTAACAACACGATACCATATATAGGTATGTACAATCATCACCATCATCACATCATCCATAAAATTTTTAATTAAAAATCTTAACTATCTATTTAGGTACCTACATATCTTATGTATGTGTGCAACACTATGTAAATCTATATTAAAGATCTTGTGAACGAAATATTAAAATGTATATAAAATGATAAAAGATATATGAAGGAAACGTATATTTTTATGTTCATATAAATTCATATCATTCATGAAAAATATTTTTACTTTAAATACATAAATAGATTATGTACATGAACCACTAGAACCTAGGTATCTATATGTGTACATAGATACCCATATATGGATGTATTACTTATGAATTTAAATAACGATGAATATTAAGATTACAACAGTGATAATAATAATCAATTAGGAGAATATATATGTATATGATGCGGTTTTATAATAGATGTACGGTTACGAAAATAATTTAAGGAAATTAAAAAGAATAAAACTGTTAATTTGAATATTCATACACTCAGGGACAAAAATAAATTTACGAATTGGTTAACGTAACGAGAATATTTGATGTGAAGTAAACTGTTATTATATGAATTTAATACCAGTAATACTCTCTCTTTCTCCTTCTCTCTCTGTAGCAATATGATCTTGAGTTAATTTTAGTCCTCTATTCCCAATTAAGTCCCCTACTCCCTATTTAGTCATCTGTTCTCTATTTAATCTCTTATTCCCTATTTAGTCCGATATTCGCTTTTATTTCCCCCAATTCCCTATTCCTATCATTCTGATGTCCTCTCTTACATCACTCAATCACATTATTTCTATAGACCGTCTTATTTCTTATGTTCGTTCTTGAACACTATTTCAGGGCTCTTTCATCTACTACCCTTCTCCAAACAATTGCAGATGTTAATCAAGTCGACAAGTTCATCGATGCATTCTACCCAGTTCGCTAGAAATTTTTTTTTCTTACCGATCTTAACATTTTCCTCAGTAATATAACTTTTTCAAAAATACTTTGAAAGTTTTACTATGGGATCATCCATGATTCGGATTTTTGTAGGCCAGGCCATAACAAGTCTTGATATCGATTTGTAGATTCACAGGCTAATTTGTTTTGCTGATGCTTCTCGCTCGAATAAGGTTTAATTTGGCATTATAAGCTATATTTCTTGCACTGTTTTTGCAGTATTTAATAGAAGATGTCATTTTTTTTTTTTTTTCGTAAATTTGACAAAGCCTATAATTAGTAATTTTTTTTTAGTAAAATAGGAAATTGTATGTACATACATAAAATATTTTTGTCGCTGAATGTGCATACATTTATGTACATATGTATGTACTCGTTTGTACAACAGGTATAACATCTAACAGGTATTGTATGGCTGATTATTCTATTCTCTTTAAAGCCCTAGACAGACATCTAGTATCGATACCATGGTATGAATAACATGGTATGAACAATACTAGCATGATGACAGACGTGTAATCTAGTATAAACATTTGACATATTTTGTGAATTTTGTTGTGTAGTCATATAGAAAATTTATATTTGTATTATGTTACTTGCAACTTAATGCCTACTACGCCTACTAATTACTTTCAACTTGATGTTAAAACTAATGTAAAAACTAATTCCTATAATTTCCGCAGCATTAAAATGGCACTACGTTCAGTAAATTTTATGAATGCTAGATTCATACTAGACAAATCATGCTGGTATCGATACCACGTTTAAATACTAGATATCTGTCTAGGTCCTAAATGATATTAATACTTAAATTCAATCAATTTTTTTAAATATCTAAAATCATAAAATCAATGCAGGAAAAAGTGATTAGGATTTAGGATTATACATGCATGGTGCTGGTATGAATTTAACATTCATTTAACGTACATTTTTGATGTCATACATTTTATAAACAATATACAATAGGTATGTATCTTACGTATGTACAAAATTACTGCATATATGTTGGTGGAAAAAAAAAAACAAAAGATTTGAATGCCAAGGTAACAACAATAATAATAATATTCATAAACAAATGTATATAAATAGTATATGTACTAACTATTTATAAAACAACAAAATATAATATTGATGACGCATATACATATGTTGGTTGTACATTAAGTATACTCCAATCCAATAAAAAAATCAACAATGCAGTCGCATATATGCATATACATGTGTAATATATTGTATATATGCGTAAATGTACCTGTTTTCATTTACATAAGTATATAATATATATGTAGGTATATACATTTTATATGTTTATATCTAGACATATATTCATATTAATCTATAATTATAGATAGCTATAATTATATTTTATATTGAGTATAGTCGCGTATAGTATAGACAATAATGACCTTTAATATGCACTGCCCTGTATAAAAGCGTGTATATGTAGATGTACACAAATTTCTGTATAGACACAATTATTATAGGTACCTAATCCAAATTCAAAAGAAATGCACACAATTTAAAATATAAATACGTGTGTGCAGTACACAAATATATAGTTATGGGTATAGCTATATCAATATTCATATGAAAATAAACTGAAAGCGATACCTACTGTTTAATACCTATAAGTATATAACATGGTACATACTTTTCAAAAAGAAGAAACAGCAGAACATTATTTTTCCATACAACAATTCAAGAATTTAAGAATCCTTTTTTGTGTTATTGTCACATTCTTTAATTTATTGAAGAATGAAAAGAATGAAAAAATTTGTATAATTACAATTTATATATACATATTATTATTGTACCTACCTCATTTTTTTTTTTTTATAAATAATCAAAAAATATAAAAAATAAACGAACAAATACGAGTATTACACACACATAATTGTACTACCAGTATGTTATTCTTATTACATATTATATGCTAAAGGGAAATAAATAAAAGTGCACAGATGCAATTGTTCTTCTTTGATTCTCTTATACAGAAATGAACATTTTTAAATACATACATATATGATGTACAATTTTTAAGTTATTTTTTTTTATGTTTTCTTACTTCTTCGCTTATCGTTTTTATTCTTTCTTTATTTATATATTTTTTGTTCTGATTACGATGACAACCATTACAGAATGAATATTACAATAAAATGTAAAATAAAATTCATTTTGATTATATACTGACTCTATCACATACGTACTATATATGCATATGTGTAATAGTAGATTCTAAAATTACACATGTAGTATACTTTAGGTGCACATGAAATTAAATGACGCGGATTCAGATTACAATACAAAAGTTAATTTTTATATTCATATTAGGTACACTACTCATCATCATAAACATAATATGGGAGCTTCTTAAATTATAAATTACATTTTAAAATGTGGGTGTTAAATGGTGTGTTGGTATAATAATAATAATAATAATAACAATAAATACTGGTGTACACATATGAATGTACAGTCAACATTAAAAGTTTTTGTACAGATCAAATATAAACTTTGGATTACTGTTAAGTCAAAATCGCATTGTTTGTACAAATGAAATCCTGATTATGTTCTGAATATTATTCCGGAATTTCATTTTCGTATCTCTAGTTCATTCTCAAGTTGATTACAGAAAAATAATATTAAAACAAGTCCCAAATTAACGAGTTAAAGGTGTTTGTACACCCATATAATTTGTATACCGTTTTTCTGGCTAATGTTAAAAAAATCTCTTTCTTTTAAAAACAATTTTTTTGATTTTGATGATAATTAACATACTTGAGGAACAGACTTTGGCCTTTCATTTGCATCTTAATTTAGGTATAACTGTATCTTTCTCCGAGTTCACAAAAATTAAATCCATATAAATATTAAAGATGAAAATTATTCGAAGAATAATAAATTTTTCTAGTACCTAACATTAATGTGAATCGCACCTTTACTTTTGTCAATAGTTTATTAGGAATCCTGCAGGTATTTGGAAACGTCATTTGCAAGCAGACTGCATTTGTAGTTTGATTGGTAACTAATGCAGATAACAACTATTATTAGTTAGATAACAACATTACGAGTCTACTTGATCGTCAAAAGACAATCAATTAGTATGACAATAATCATTTATTTGACGATCATTTGATATTTCCAAACAGTAAACTGAGCATTTTACAATAAATTTTGATATGTACATTGGTTTTTTACGTCCACTGTATACATATAGATTTATAACTATGTAAAGTATACAATTTACAATTAAAATAGAAATATATGTAAATGAAGGAGTATTTGTACACAATATATGACTGCATGTATGCGCACATTTATTCCAATTCCAATGTACGTAATATATAAGTAAATATAAGTACCTGTATGTATCTATAGAAATGTATAGTGTATGTAGCATAAAATGTATATAAATTATTGCCAACTTACCAACAATTGAAGGTTCCATTTTTATTATTTATTTATATATTATCCGCGGATAAGTGGGTGGTATCCTCCATTCCATTCAAAAATTAACAATAATTGAAGAAAAAAAAACACTCTGTATCTTTACTTTAATTTCTTATATATTTTTCTTTTTAGATTAGAGGTGTGTATCAAGTTCATATATGCACAAAATGTAGGTGCTTCTTATTTTTTTTTTGTGATTTTTTTATTATTTCTTATCAGTTTAATTCATAATTTTTGCATTATTTTCTGTTACAAAACTAAAAATTTAAATGAAATTATATCAGAATTTAAAAGATCTTAAAACACTGTAATGAAAAAAGATTATGAAATAGGTATAGGTAGGTAGGTAATCGAAATTTAACTGAAATTTTATGCGGGTAAGTAATGGTAAGTGCCAAAAAATAAATTAAAGGAATCGCAAATAAGTGTATCGAATTTTAGTTTGGCATTTAATTAATAAGTTGCTTTATACATAATATTTGTAAGTAACCTATACTCATTAGCTATCTGTTTAAAAAATAATTATATTTTTAATAATAAATTTTTGAAATCTTAAATAACAAATAAAGTAAGGAAATTTTAAATATTTTTCGCGCATTGATAGGCACCAGTGTATCATAGACAGAAGTGAGTGTTAACTTCCATTTTCTGTGACGTTCTTTTTAAGGTATTAATGGTATTATCTATATTGCTGCTATTCTGATTGAGAATTATGTAAATAAAGTATAGGTAGAGGTATACACACACATTTTAACACATTTTATTCTATATTTTACTATTTACAATTCCCTCATAATATTGACATATACAATACTACAAGATTAATTTATTTATTTTTTATTTAGAAATGTTACAATAATTATTCACTTTTATTAGAATTTATAATAACTAGAAACACAAAATGTACCTACATTCCTCATTGCATACATATATTTTGTTCTAACTATATTATTGCCATTATAATAAATATGTAAGGTATATTATTGCATTTTGTATTTATGCAGTAATGTAGATAATTACCACACAAGAGTCATTCAATTAATTTTCAACACGAAAATGAATGAAAACATTTTTAACACTATACAAATTAATTGCACAATATGTTTACAATACTTTTAATTCGAATATAATAATTATCACTTTGTTTTTCAGTGCACATTTTATCTTTTGTTTATGTACATTACCGTACATTATTAACACCTACGTATGTGGTATATTATTATAGAATACTTTTTTTTGTACGTCGTACGTCGTACGTTATTGTGTGTGAGTGATACCACTTAACCGTTTTCTTTTTCAACATGTTGTAATGCAATTAATTATTAATTTTTATAAAATTTTCACACTTTTTCGAATGAAAATGGAATTAAAACAATTTTAATAAAAAAAATAAAACAGAATTCAATAAAACTTGATTACAAAATTACCATTATATAAACAAAATTATTACTTACAATACGTAAAATGAACGTTAATCGTTAAAACAAAAAATTTAATAAAAAAAAATTATCAAGAATAAAGAAAAAATTACATACATATAAAAAAGAACGATAAATTCAACTGGAAAACTTGTTTCACCTTCACCCTTTTTTTTACTTGATTTTTTAGTTTTTTTTTTTTGTATTTTTTATAGCAGTAGCCACATTAGATTAGTATATAATCTGGTTTAATAGTAGTTGAAGTTACTTAAGTTGTTCGTTATTCTTCACAATTTAATATTCATTCTTTTTCTTATTTTTGTTAAATTATTTTTTGTTTTTTGTTAATTTTTGTTTTACTCTCACTACAAATTTTTTTTTGTAATTGTTTTTATTGTACTGGTGGTACTCATACAAAACAAAATACCAGCTGGTTTATTTTTTCATTAAAATAGAAAAATAACATTTCATGCAATGCAATAATACAAAAAAATAGTTATCTGCAACTGCATGTATGAATATGATAAATATCTATTGGTACAAAAACAAAACAATAAACAAAATCGAAATGGATAGAAGCATAGAAGTTACAAACGCGCAAACGCAATACACTACTCTAAACACTACAACTACACCTCCATGAACAACAAAAACAAAAGTCAATGGAATCGACTCAAATCAAACTGCATTAGTTAGGAGGTTCAAATCGAATCAACAGAAACAACAAAAGTCAACCAAATCCAAACGCAAACCAAACCATTCATCGATTAAACTTCAACAGATGCATCCAGTTTTTTGTATGTATGCTATGCTATTGCTTTTGCTATGCAATTCACCATACAGATGCACATGCAATAAGAATAATCAATAATACAGGGACAGGCACAGCAGCTCAGCAGCTCGGCTGCATTCACCATTCAGCACTCAGCAGTCACCAAACCAGCGCCACAATCTTTTTAATTCATTTTTCATTATTGAAATGAATGAAATTGAATTGATGAAGGTATGATTGTGTATGAAAGGTTTGAAGTTAAGTTTGATTGACGACGGTTATTAAATGCACAATAAATGATGACAAGATTGTATAGTAGATAAATTAAAAAAAAAGTTAATTTTAATTTATATATATTTCCGTCTTTGTCACACTCTCACACTTTTCGGCTTTTTTTTACCGTACTTTTTACATTTTACCCAGGTAGATGATAAATTTTTTCATTTACTAACACTAACGAAACGACTAACCACTCCACTACCGACCGCCACTCACTACTTACATTCCAAAATTTCAAATATTTTATGTATGTTGTATTTGTATGTACGTACATATTATGTATCAATATCAAAACAAGAATGAACAAAAATGCAAGAATTTGATGAATATTTTACAGAAAATTTAATAAAAATTAAATTACTTTATGAAGTCTACAAGAAAAATCATACAAAATCCAACAGGTGGTAGAAATAAAATGATTAGTAAAAAATGATTTTTTTTGTTTTCATTTAAAAATAACAAACTCCGCCATTCACTTTATATGTGAATGAATGATGATTAATAATGTCACTCTCAAAATACATAACAAACAACACTTCACTTCACCTTATAATCAATTTTAATTGCAATTTTTAATCGATCACATATAATTTTGATGAATTGAATGAATAGTTTTTATCAAAATAATAACACTCTTCGTAATTTAACATAACAAAACCATCAAAACTTTTATGTTTTTATGGTTATGGTCGTAAGTCAATTTAATAATGTGAACTCTTCTGTGTAAGTCTAGTTTAAGTATCGCACGCAATCGCAAACGCAACTATGTCTGTATTCGTTCGATGTGGAACTAAAACAAGTAACAAACAAAACAAAATGTTGAATTATTGTGAATATGATTGATAAAAAATGTCAGGGTTACCAGTATTCAACTTTTTATAATTCATTCTTATCAGAGATCATTATTGTTTCCAAATCGGTAAAATCGGTATAAAGTATTGCGTGCGTACTGCGTTCAAAATGAACGCTTTATTTTGAAGCGAAATAATATTATTTTTTTCGCATTAGCGAGAATGAAAGAAAATTTTTTTTTAAAATTAGTAATTCAATGAAAAATAATGAAGATATGCGAATTATTTTCTTTGTATCACATTAGAAGTTCGAAACTATTTAGAACGATTTTTTTAAGTAAAAATTTTAATAATTTTGCATGCATTACACTACAGTTACATTTAGACGGATATGAAAACAATATTATGTAAGTTTTTTTTTTTGTTAAATATGCAAATAACAAGTATGTATCTAGTTTTAGGTAAGTTTCAATGGTTTTAATTTCAGTTCTTTGAAAAGAGGTGTTGTATGTGATAATGGAGTTTTTGTAATTTTTTTTTTTTGTTTTTGTTCAACATTTTTTCTTTTATATTTTCTATGAAATCAATGAGAATTACATATGTACATGTATGTATGTAAATTCTATGCAGCAAAAATTAGTATTCATTTCAAAGACATTAAACTACACTGTATAGTTATTTATTTACTATATAGTAAAATTATTATACATATTTGCCAGTTGGACTTGGACATAAATATAACTAATGGAAAATTTTTCTGTACACCTGAAGCTATTATGTTTTATAAAAAATTTTCATATAAATATGTACGTTATGTATGTAAGGTACTTTTATGGTCAAGTGCCTATACTTACATAATAATTTGTATTTGTATCTGAATTTTGAATGTAAATTTTTCTATACGTTATTTTGTAATAATGTAGAAGTGAAGTGATCATATACAAAATGTACATAAACAATAAAAATCCGTTCACATTAATGGATATTTTTTAAATGTACATATTAACACTATAGAGACTTAAGAGTAGGTTTTGACTTTGAAAAATTTCGAAAATAACAACAACGATTTTACATGCAAAAATTTAAAAAAAAAAAGCTTTTGCATACCTTTTAGGTGCTAATAAAAATGGATTTTTGAATACTTATTTTGATGAAAAAGAACATAATTTTATTTTGTTAATAAAAATTGAAATACAACAAAGAATTTTATACTTTTTTTTTTGTAAAAACATCAGAAAAGTCCAAACTTTATTTTGATACCAAAATCATATAGATATATGAAGATTTAATGTATGAAAATAGAAGTCAAAATTGAATGATTTTTCAAAAAAAAAAAACCCTCTCTTTTTTCAAGAACTATAACTAAATTTCAGGACTTAAAATGAAAAATGTGCTCCATTTAAGCACAACAATATCCTTCAGGCTACCTATATTCAAAATTTCAAAGAAATTGGTCAATCAGTGTTTGCTGTACGAGGTGAATTTGGAAGCTAAAAAATCGCAATTTTGACAACTTTGACTCCCTGTAAAAAGGAAATATGGACATTTTTAAAAAAAAAAAAAGCGCTGCGTTAAGCACCACAATTCCTATTAAAGTATCTATGTTTTCAAATTTCATTGAAATCGGTTAAGTAACTTCGGAGATAATTGGTGTACAAGATGTCAGATACATATCTCGAAACCTACTCTTAAAGAATATGTGGTATTAAATCCGCATCTACTATATGAAAATTATAAAAATCGTTTTCCTTATGATTTTCATTTGTGTGTATTCTACTTATATACAATCAATCGTCACATTGGTGGTCACATGTTTACGAATAGTTTGCCCTAAATTTAAATTTATATACCTATATTATATATGCAAAATCATTTTCATATACATATTATATCTTTTCCTTGTAACTTTTTTTATGTACACATACATATACATATACGTTTATATGTATTATTTTCAAATATTTAAAATATCTTACACAGTAAATAACGTATTACCATGGTATAATACATTAATAAATAAATTTAAAATGTTTGTTTGCTTTTTAAAATATTTTTGATTATTTTGTACTCGTATATGTATAGATATTTACTAAACAACAGGTACAATTCCATATTATGTAAATGTAATCACATACAATCATATACCTACTTATTTTATTATAAAATGTGTCGTATTATTTTAGTTTAGTTTTTTTTTTTTTTTTTTATTTCCAGAAGATAAGAAATCATTCGTTCCTATATAGACTTGACGTTTATGTACGTATGTATATATGGACAAATTTACCGCGTTATAGTCACGTCAATCTTTTCACTCAAATCTGAATTCCTGTGTAGTATTATTAATATAATCTGAGTCTGGGTATGAACACAACACATATACTAGTGTCTGTATATGTATTATATGTTCCATACCAGGCATATGCCACTCATATATTCAAATCCAAAAATGGTATTTAATAATATAGAAAATGTATATTTTGAAAATGTAGGTAATAAGTATATTCAAGTATTTTATTTTATTTTTTTGTTTCCTTTCATTTTATTTTATTTTATACTATACTGGTAATTTATATTTTATGAGTATTGTATTGTAATATTTCATTTATATTTTTTCATACATTTATGTACATAAAAGTAATATTTTAATTCATTGCATATAAACAACACAGATATCAGTATATAAATTATATAGTGTTAACCATTAGAAATTATTATATTATATACATACATATGGTTAGTGTATGTGTGTAATTAATGTATAAAAACATATCAAAAAAAAAGAGTAAATAAAATAATATGATAAGATATATTTTATGTCAACGCGATATTATATACATTTTTTTATATTGTTATTGTTGCGTTTTTGTTTTTTTTTTTTTTTTTTAATATGAAAATTTTTGTTATCAGTAGCAAAAGTCGTTTTTACTATATAAACAACTCTTAACAATTTATAAATATGTACATACATTCACGCATACATTATACTTCTTTCTGTATGTGTTGCAATATTTTTCTTTTTTGTTCAATTTTATATTCAGTCTGGATTTATGATGAATATGAGTATTAATTGTACAAGTATGCTCTTAAAATGTATAAAAATAATGGTGATCAAATCAGACTAGGGACACCGCAATTTTCAAATATCGGTATCGAGTATCGGCATCGGTATCGCAAAACGTCGATACCGATGCTCGATAATATCATATAAAAAATACTCGATTCCAATAATATCGATATTTTGGTATCGAACTTAAATATGAAACTGGTCAAAGAAAAAAGTTTAGTTCTTTGGTAATAGGTACTCCGAGAAATGAAGGATGTATTTTGTTAAATGAAAGATGTATATTGTTAAATGAAATACATTTTTTATTTCCTTATTTATACAATTATAATAATAAAAAAGCATCAAAATGAAACCAATCCTTAAGTTTTTTTTATTTTTGTAAAATTAAATTTGAGACCGAAAGGGCTACAAACGTTGTCGCTGTCGTGAACGTACCGTACAGTACAAAAAATACAACATTATAAGTTAAACCAATATTCGTCATCATCACATGATGATAGAAATAATAATTTATTCAATCTTTTTCCAAGCAGTCGGTTTCTTCTTTGAGTAACCGTTGCTCCTGCTTTTGAAAATAGTCTTTCACAAGGCACTGATGTTGCTACTATGGTGAAATATTTCAAGGCTATTTTATAAAGAGTTGGAAATATATTTTTCATATCTTCCCATTGCTGCAAAGGATCAGATTGTAGCGCGCTGACAGCATTTGATAAATATAATGTTAATTCATCATTTTGTGCTTTTGAAGAACTATTGTGTTTTTGTGTATGACCGTCAGCTAGTGTTTGATGGTGGTTGATGGTGGTGGTTTGATGGTACATGCATGTACATATATTTTTATGATGATGGATTAAATAATGATAATAATAATGTACGACACAGAATTTGAAATTGTGAATTTATTCACACAAAAAAAAAATATAAAATATATAGTACAACAAAATGTAGGTACATACCGAAAAAAAAACTATATCTTGTTTTGTGTTGTTGGTTATCTTAAGAGGATGGATGGTTTGGTTAGGTAAAAGAAAACAAAATGACGGAGGAGACACAAAACACAGATCTGCGATACCGATAAGAAATTATATTATATTATAAAATGAATAAAATGCTAAATATTTTGACATATGGAAAAATGACTTGTTCAAAATATTCAAAAGTATCGACTTATTCGATATTAGGAAATTAGGCATCGATGCGAGGAGTATCGGAATTTGAAAGAATCGATGTGTATCGAATAGTATCGAATAAAAAATACTCGATGCCCGATACTATCGATACTTTTGCGGTGTCTCTAAATCAGACTACGAATTACATTATTATTTTATAATATCATCAAAGCATTCACGTTTGTTTCACAGATTCTCTACAAAATTGATCAGTATATGTTGTACTCAGTATTGTTTTGCAAAACATTATGGAAAAAATTAAATAGAAATGATGTGCATGTGTTACGTATATAGAATTTGAATTTAGAGCAACTTACGAGTAAAACAGATCCATAATCATGTTATGGAAAAATCATTTTCATCTATATTATGAATTGGTATCCATATAGGATCATGCAACATTATTTTATTGGATTTTTTCTTTAGGATTAAATCACAAACTATTTATTAAAACACCTTTATGTATCCTCAGGGTCAGGGATTTCTCAGTAAGAAATCAAAGAAAGCCAAAGACGAGATGGTACGATTAAATGCAGCAAGACATCAAGAAATATAAGTACTTATTAGAAATTGGAAGCAGTATAGACTCAAGACCGAAACTGTTGGAGTGCCATTGTGTAGGAGAAAGAGGCAAAAACCCATCTGGAGTTGTAAAGCCAAAAGAAGAAGAAGAAGAAGAAGAATGCACAAACTGGTCTTACAATCTATGTGATTCCGTCCTATGATGCTTATACATATCATATATAGATCTCATTTAATCACCCTTTCTATGTATTTTACAATTATTTTACGTCATTTTTTTTTTTATATAATTGAGTTAAAATTGGAAAAAAAATGTACAGAAAAAACTACAGGTACACATAATATGGATACGAGATACCCATCAGCATATCATCATGGCAGATGTACGAGTATATTGTAAAAAATAAAATATTCCACAAACCTGCAAATTTTCTTCTGAATTCATCATAAGGTAACCATGGCAGAAATAGTGCATCATCTAGGTCAGCATCAATATCGACATCAATATCCATATCATCATCATTATCTTCATCATCACCATCAACATCACTATCATCATCGTTATCCGCGTTATCAATAATAATAGCTCTGGTAGCTGTTTGATATTGGATATCCATATTTGTAATTGGTATATTACTTATTTACGTATAAGTATGTAATGTATGTATATGGGCTTGTATATTTTTGCGCTGTACTGTAGGAAGGAGTACACATAAAAATCCAAGCTTTCAATATTTTTATTTATTTTTGAATTAGTTTTTTTTTATTGATTTCTTTCCTTTTTTATATAGATTGACTTTTGTTATTGAAATATATATAGTATGATCATAATTGATTTATCATCAATATTTGTTTTGAAAATTTTTTGAATTTTTCATAATAATCATTTTTTTATTATCTAATTTATATTATAGAAATTATATATTTTTATATCACCGAACGTCACTGTTGTAAATATATATACAGATAGGAGATAGAATACACTTCATATAAACATTTTAATTACACAGTACATACATAACATTGAATAATCAAAACATTTTAATAATAATTGTTGATAAATTAATTTTCGGTGTATAATATTCACAAACATAAGGTACGATTATGCACACACGCATAAGTATACTTATATAGATCCTTTTTGATATAGTATCTATATTCATTGAATAAAATTTTCTAGATAAATCGATTCACTAATAAGTAATTTATTGATCGTGATCGTAAGTATTTTATAGAGTTTTGGCATACCTATATTTAGATAAATTACAATCACTTCCGAAATGATATTTATTTTAAATTCGTATTTAGATTTTCTTCAA
Source organism: Villa cingulata (assembly GCA_951394055.1). Classification (NCBI taxonomy): domain Eukaryota; kingdom Metazoa; phylum Arthropoda; class Insecta; order Diptera; family Bombyliidae; genus Villa; species Villa cingulata. The sequence continues at coordinate 9,719,664 of OX596023.1, forward strand.
AAATTTAATATAAACCATTCACTTAATATAATACCTATACATACATCACTGAAATTCAACTGATTTATTTTGAAATTTTGAAAAAACAAAAGCACTTTACAGATTATTATCATATATTCATGCACGCACCGCACCGCACCACCGTATATTCTACACAAATAGTAGGTGATATTCTTTTTTGTTTCTTTTTTTTTTTTTCAAATCTTTTTCATTAAAATATTCACATAATTACGTATGTATGTATGTACTTTATACTACGTATAGATTAATATATGAGTAAAAGTAAAGTACAATTATTTTAACGCGTAAATCTATACTTAATGTGCGAGTAAAAGTATAATTAATACATTGTAATGTAATTTTATACCGTGATGTATTGTAGCTGCAATGTATAATTCTGTACTGTATAGCAGTAGTGGTTTTTCATCACTCATCACTCATCACTATATATATTTATTAATAATGTAAAATTTTCTATTTGAATCAAAAATAAAGAAAGAGAATATATATAGTAAGAAGAAAATTCAATCTCTCATACATACTCGAGCGAATTTTTAATAATTTAAGTTGAATAATTAGCTTATCAATTTTCTTTTAATTTTTCCTCTTAATTTAACGTTTAATAAACTTCTTCATGTACATACATACTTATATATGCATTCATTCATATATGAATGCATTAATTTATATATTTTATACTTATATGTACACTCTTATATGTTTGTGGGACTATTTAAATATCAATTTGTAAAATAGTACATTTTATATACATAATCGTACATACATATGTGTAGTTTATATGTATGAAAATGTACATACTCGTACATATAATGTAGTTTATATGTGGATGTGTGTAAAAGTCGCGAGGTTGACACCGTGTCTAGGAGCCCACTTTAAAATTTTTGTTATATTAGTGTGTGTATACATATTTGTATATGTTAAGTAGTATTAAAATAGTTTCAATAAAATTTATAATTGCCCATCAAATCTATAGATACATTACATACATATAATGATGTATGTATCAGCACGTAATGTATGTACAAGTAACAAGTAACAACTAACAAGTAGTAGTTAGTAGTATAAATGGTCTCTGATGAGGATTGCAATTGCCTATCTATATTCTACTATATTATCAAATTTTATATAACATATCTGTGGGCAAAAAATAGTAAGACTTTGTTCATAATTTTAAAATTCTTTATTTATTCTGGCAAATCTATTTCGTCCCCCTCAAAGTAATCTCCCCCGGCAGCAATACACTTATGCCAACGTTTTTTCCAATCCTCGTAACAGTTTTGTTAAAGTCAATTTCCGGAATAGCCTTCAATGCGCGTAGCGATTCACGTTTAATGTCTTCAATTGACTCAAAACGGTTTCCCCGGAGCGGTCGCTTGAGTTTGCTGAACAGCCAGAAGTCACTCGGAGCTAAATCAGGCGAATACGGTGGTTGTGGAACGATATTGGTTGAATTTTTGGCGAAAAACTCACGAAGAATCAATGCGATATGCGACGGTGCATTATCGTGGTGCAAAACCAAGAGTTGTCGGCCCATAATTCCGACCTATTTTTACGAATAGCTTGGCGCAAACGACGCATAACACTCAAATAGTATTCCTTGTTGACAGTTTGGCCGGTCGGAAGGAATTCGGAGTGCACCACACCTCGATGATCGAAGAAAACTGTCAACAAGACCTTGATTTTTGACTTGCTTTGACGTGTTTCGTCGTCAACGCGTTCTCGACCCTCTTTGAATAATTTGTACCAATCAAAAACACTTGCTCGCGATATACAATTATCACCGAAGGCCTTTTGTAACATTCTGAACGTTTCGGCACCAGAAATTTCATTCCGCACACAAAATTTAATGGAACTTCTTTGTTGAATAATTTCACTCATTGTATACAAATCGCCGAATGCACTTTTTGTTCTTCAGAAAGACAAGCGTATACTAAACACTAATGATTACTTTGATGTGATATTTGGCACAGATGTCACTGACAGTCATACCAACATAGAAAAAAAAATATTTCGACGAATGGATTTCCGAGCGAAATTTAAATTAAAAAGTCTTACTATTTTTTGCCCACAGTATTATGTTTTCAATATGCAGTAAATATCTTTATACTTTCATATATAAGTAAGTATATGTGTTGTGTATTATGTTGATCACATATTAAAATACTTATATGCCGAATAAAAAAATGCATTTTTTATGGATGTTTTCAAAGTGACCGGTCTATCATTAAAAATGACCATTGATCATCGTAAGTACACACATAATTTCTTATTTTCTTCTTTCTCTACATGCATATAGTTTATTTTTATCATTTTACACATACATATATGTATAGCTATCTATATATATACAATATATTATACATGGTATATAGGCACATAATGCAATCATACTATATAGGCTTTTCTTTCGTGCGTGTATACGCAGAGAAGAAAGATCGTGAAAATTCAATATGCCATTATTTTCTAATTTATTTATTTATTTTTTTTTTTTGTCGAATAATATTTTGATTTTTCTTTGCTGCTTTCTAATTATGTATTACAATCCGCAACTATACTTACATATATCTAAATAAGACATTTTATATATTAATTTCTTTTTTCTATAGAGTGAATGCATTCAACATTAAAAATACTATATGTACTTATACGTATACGAGTTATGCATGCATATAAAAATGTTCTATGTTTTTAAGATTATTTTATTCAATTATTTATTATTTTCTGTCTTATATTTTGTTTGTATTATTTTTTTATCTTCCATTATAATTGTTTTGTTACTATTTAGTTTATAGACGGTTAATTAATAAATCGAACGTGATTAGCTTCTATTAATCATATCCGCTGTTTAAAAATGAAAATATGTAATAAAAATGATAATATAAATGTTCAACAAGTGTGTAGTAGAATTATTAGAAGTATCTAAATATTTTGTGTATGTATTTATAATGATTTTATAGTAACAGGTAATTAAAATTTTTACCTCTCCTCGGTGTAACCAATATCAAATAATAACAGTGAAAAAATAAAATACAACAGCAACAATAAGAAGAAGGAGAAATAGTACAGTATAGAAGAGAATAGAAGCAGTGGGCTTTATTATGAGTGACAAATTTTGTATTATGAGTGTCGATTTGAGGCGAGAATGTAGACATTTTAATTCGATCAACTAAAACTAATCAACAGGCATAGTAGTCTATTACACCATGTTTATACTTCACATCAAAACGATATAATACAAATCGATATGAGATAAAACGATCTAATAAAACCGTTTTTACAGATGTTTAAACTTACTAGCTCGAATCGATAAGAGATAAAACGGAATGAAATGAAATACAGTGCTACCACAGCATTTTTGCATTTTGAATAAAGTATGTAAATAAAATTAAAATTTACAAATTACAACTCAAAGAACGATCACGAAATGAGAGGTTAATTATTTTAGTTTAATAATTTTTTTTTGAAAACTAGTAAAAATTATTCTCAAAACGATATGAACGGTTTATACCGATTTTCATATCGTTTTGACAGCTCTCAAACCGCTTTAATTATGGTTTTTAGTTAATGCGATTTAAAAATGATAAAACGTTTTAAGGGACGTTTATACTAAACTTTCAAATCGTTTCATCTTATATCGTTTTGATTTAGATCGTTTTGATGTGAAGTATAAACGTGGTATATGGTGATTTGACATTTCATGTATGCTTTGTATATAAGATAAGGTGTATTTCATTATTCTGCTCCATTTAATTAAGTTTAATTTAAATTAATTAAGGAAAAATTACCAAAAATTCTGTTTGAGCTGTTTGAAAATTAAACAACATAAACGCGCATCTCTTAATGCTCTTCTTTTATGAAAACAATTAATTTTTAGATTAATGTGTTTTATATTTTCTCACTTAGCTACAAATTATTTAAATTAATCAAATATTTATTAAAAATTACAAAAAATTAATTAAATAATTTATTCAAAATTGAGAATAAATGTCAATTGTAAATTTTTATATCGAAATATTTGACAACATTTATAGAAATTATATGGTAAAACTGAATGAAAATAAAATTTGATATGGCAATATCTTACTATCGAGTCGACCGATTTACATAATACAAAATTTACATCGTCTCGTCTCGTCTTAATTTTGTCGATAATCGATTGTATCGACACTCATAATAGGTCCCAATATAAAGAAGAAAATTTATTTTCATTCATGTTTATATAAGTAGTACTTACCGGCAGTGCCAACATACTAGATAATTATATTTGTATTTTTTTATGTAATACGATATATACGACATTAACCGAATTGTATTTCAGTCGAATTTAAAAATATAGTATGTACTACGGTACTACACACCATCTGTAGTAGATGTACGAAGGGTTTTTATCAATAAAATTTTTGTATAGAACGCAATTAACGATTCAACAACAGCACGAAGAGTATAGGTATACAAGATAATATCATTTATATTGATTTTTTTGATCTTCCTATGTTTCCCTACAGGAATTTAGGTCTGTCTTCTTATCCTTTTGATTTTCTGAAAAAAATTAATTTTTAAATACTGTGTGGAGTCCTTCATTTTGTAATACCATGGCGGCGCCATATTTGTATAAGAGTAAAAATTGTTCTTCTTTAAATGAATGATCTTTGATCTTTCGTATATGTACAAATTAAATTTGAATATTTGCCAATTAATTTATATAAATATGCGGTGGTACGTACATTTTATATAGGAGACAGGACGGACAATCAATTAAAACTTTGATATCTTCTCAGGAATCTCTATTATAGTATGCACGCAGGTATGTAAATATGATTTTGTTTTTCCGATATTTATCTTTATATGGGTTGGGTGTAAAATCTCCCAACACACAATCCCTGAAACAAAATCCCCGACACAAAATCCCTGAACACAGAAGCTCCGACACAAAATCCCCAGCAGGAAATCCCCGTGCACAGAATCCCTGATTTCAAAAAAAAATTTTACGCGCAAGCTGGTGTGTATGCGTGCATTTGTAGAAGGCAAATCCGATAATATGTGTGCATTTTAAACATTCTCTATACAGACATACACACACTATCAGATTTGCCTTTTGCAAATGCACACACACTCACGCATATTTATGTTTGAGGATTTTGTGTCAGGGATTACGTGTTTAGGGATTATATGGTCAGGGATTTTGTGTCGGGGATTTTGTGAAAAAATCTGAATTTTTTTCGGGGAATTTGTGTCTAGAGATTTTGAGTTCAGGGATTATGTATGTGTCTCCCCTTTATATAATAAATATTTTAATGTGAAAATCATAAGAAGGTATAAGTGTAAAATGTATGGCATTAAAATCAAAATTAAATTAAATGAAACATTAATTTCTTTTGTTTTTTCTTTATTTTGTTTTTCTTTCTTTAGATTTTCGTCCTTTTTTTTTGTTTTTTAATTTTTCTGCTTTTTTATATATATAATTTATTTTTTTATTTTTTTATTTTTTATTTTCTTCCTTCATTTTATATGTATTTATTGAATGATAAAAATTTATAATTTTTTTTCAATGGTAAATATCAATGCAAAATAACATTATAATGTAAGTACACAATTATTTTAATGTATAAATAATTGTATGTATGTACATATATGTAATAAGTATATATAAGATATATATGTATACAAATACAATAATATATAATTAATATTTAACATTCATTCATTCATATGAATTTTTTTCCTTTTTTTTGATGAATTCCTTTTCATTTCTTATGCCACTTTTTTTTTGTATGTTTTTAATATGTTTTTTTTTGTTCCTGATTAATTAAAATTCAAAAACGAAAAAAAACATTCTGCTCTTTTTTGTATACTTTCGATCTTTTCAAGGATTAGCTATATAATTAAGTTTATTTTAAATTTTTTCCTTCTATAATGTAACTTTAATCTTTTTAATTTTGTTTTTAGTGAGTCGTGTGTTGTGAAATCGTTTATTTCTGTTTTTGTTTATTATGTTTATTTGTTCTCTCTCTCTTTCGTTCTCTTAAAATGTTTCTGTGCTTTTTTAAATAAATTATTATTAGGTGATTAGGTGTAATGAGGTGTAATCATTTTATTTTACATTTGTTTTAATTTTTATTCTTTACAAAATCTCTTTAAAATATTTATAATTTTATTTTTTAGTTTTATCTGTTTTTGCTCTATTATTTATAATTTTTCTTGTATACGAGTATGTATATTTTTGTGTTCCTTCTAAAGTGTTTTTTGATATATCAGATGAGGGAAAAATGAATACATATAATGAAAATTAAAAATATAGTAATAAATCTATAAAAAAAATATAATAAAAGAATTAAATTAAATTTAATAATCATCATCAGTAAAAATAAGATTGAAATAAAAAATTATAAAATACCATATACACGTCGTATGACATTTAATTGAAAAGCAATTTTCTCCGTTATATCTTTTGAATATTCTCCTTAATGTTTGTGTCAGTTTGAAAAATAATAATTATTCTGTTAAAAATATATCAGATGGCTTTTTTTTGTTATTTACCAAAAAAATTATTATTAAAATTATTTCTTCAAACTGTCAATATGTTATTTAGATTTTATTTTTAGATCTTATATTAATATTATCAACATCAATGGCGCTGAAGCCCAAATCTAGGCTTATTTTCCTTCTCTAGAAGTTGCAACCACTCTCTGTTCTATTTTCCGCCTTGCTTCTTCAGTTCCTTGTGTGTAGTAAAATCTCTGCGTTGTTGTCAACTGAATCTAACCATCTTTGTTCTGGGTCTGCACGTTGGTCGCTTTCGATTCCAGTCGGCTCTTATTATTATCTTTGGAACGTACTAGTAATATTATACGTTTAATTATTAATCAAGTCAAGGAGGATTTGTAACAGATACTAAAGATAATTAATTACATACTATAATCAAAGAATATAAATTACGAATACAATTTGCAACAATAATTAATTTAACTGTTATGATTAATCTAAAACCTGAAAATTCAAACACAAAATATTCACTATAAATTTTGAAAAGAGAATGAATTGCAAAGTAAAAGTAACAGAGTATTACAACCATAATACAACATATAGGAGGGTTCAGTTCCCCGCAGCAATGTAAAATTTTCCATTGCTGCGATAATTTCTCTTACTGAACGACTTCGATGCATAGTCGCTACTTTGCAGCAATGAAAATATTTTGCAGCTGAAAAAAAGTTCGCTTTAAAATTCATCGTGAACAAAAATTTTGACATGTTTGAAAGATTGAAATGATTGACATGAATGTTGAAAAGTTAATACACATTTATTAGTAAGGTGTATAATTTTTTATTATGAGTGTGATGAAATTACTTTTCATTTTGATGGTTTTAAAATGCTAATAATTCCAAGTTTCTCATAGGAATTTAGGCAGCAAGAATTAAAAAAAAAGTTTCATTGCATTAATATCAACTTACTCACTTTTACTATCAACTGTTCACAACGGATTAGGCTGTAAATAGTTCAGTAAATTGTAAATAGCGATTATCTAAACATCGCTGCATTTTCATCGCTGCAATGAACTGAACGCACCCATAGTTAATATACATACATATGTATGAAATGAATAAATTAGTGAGCTTACGTAGTTTACGATTCATTACTTATATTAATTTTCTCTTTCCAATAGTATTAGAATCGGCAGTTGATAAAAAATTTAAAAATATACTGACAGTTTGAGAAGCAATGATAATAAATAGATGATGGTAGAAATCTTTGATGTTCGTTTAGTTTATTTAAAAATTTCATGTTTTTTGGTTTTTGTATTGGGTCAGAATTAATTATATATTTTATAACAGATTTTATGTTATTATTTTCAAACTGAACAAACATTGGTAGTATAACAGATAAATTAGATTATTTTATGTTTTCAATAATTTTTCATGAAAAAAAAAAACAACAAAGATTTTTTTCACTTAAAAATTTAAGAAAACCGTTTTTCATTAAATAAAAATTATTTAAAAAAAAAAAATTAAAAAGAAATTAGTAGATATTTGAAAAAAAAAATCTAAAATTAATCGAAATGAAAAATTATTAAAAGAAAAGAAAAATAAAATGAAAAATTTTCTTATAATTTTTTAAATTAAATGTTCTGATGTGTTTTTATTTTTACGTAAAAAAAATATATGTAGTGTATATTAATCACGATGATAGCAAAAAACATTAAGTTTTTCTTGTGAAAAATACACATTTCTTATTATTTAAGTAGTATTTATTTATTAATTATAAATTTTCTTTTTAAAATTATATTGGTGACGATGAATATTATATTTTTTTATAAATTTTCCTATATTTATTAGAATTTATTATTGAAAAACGAAAAACCGAACAAAAAAACACTCATTTTTCTTTAAATTTTTATAATCAATCAATTTATCAATATGCATTCATATACTAATGTAAATATTTAATATTTATGTATATATATAAATATGTATATATAATAGCCTTAATTTTAATTAGAATTTATATTTTTTTATGTATTTGTGTGTATAGTTTATGTTTAATTTTCAATTTTATTAATAAAGAATTTTTTTTTTTTATAAAATTTTAAATGCATATATGTAATAAGTAGATATGAATATTGAAAGACATAAAGGATATATGAAATATAGAATCTATAGATATATGAAACGTAAGAACCAAATTGTTAATTTTAGTAATATCAATTACAATTTAAATTTTTGTATTTTCTTCCTTTCTTTTCAAAAAATAGGAAGAAACATATTCAATTTCATAGTTTAAATTTTTTTTCACCGTTTTTACTTTTCTTTTCTTTTTTTTTTACTTTTCTACATAAATATATATATTAGATTATAAGCCAATAAATTTTTTATTTATAAAAAAAAAGAAATGCAAAAAGGAAGATTCTAATTAAAAAAACAAATAAAAAATTAAATAAATGTACTTATATGTATATATATATATGAATGTATGTAATTGTAAATATGTTAAGGATCCATGTTGTGTAAATCTTCTTATGCCCGCAATTTCACAGTCGAAGCTTAAGTTTTGGCTTAGTTAAGCCTGCAGATGAGCTTAAGTTGTGGCTTAATTTTTTTTTTTTGGAATTCACAATAGAATTTTATCTATAGCTTAATTAAACCAAAGCTTAACGAAAAATAATATTTTTTGTAAACTACTGTAGCTTATCAGAAATATCTAAAAATGTCAAATTTATATGTATATTAGCATTTATTAATTTTTGATTTGTAAACTACATACATACTTAACTTTTCAAAAATAATTGTCAAATTTATATTATAATTTATTACATATTTTGTGATTGTAATTTTGGTGATGTTTTTATATTATGATTATAATTCATATTTACATATATAAACAATTTTATATCTTATGATTTTTATATTTACATACAAATTAATAATTCTTTAGAACTGCAAAACAGGATAATTTCATTTATATAGGTTTGACATTTGATTTTTACTTATTTTTACCAGTTAACTTTACTTAAGAGCTGGATTTTGACGACTTAAGTTAAACCAGAAATTAAGCTAAGTTTAGACTTAAGCGACCACTATGAAATTGGGCATTAGAGTGTATAATAATTTATACTCGTATGTCTTGTAAAAGTAATAACATTTCAATAAATTACTCCGATTATATGAATTTCACTGATTGTTTTCTGTGTATGAATATTTTTCATGTAGATAGGTACTATATTATGTAAATTATGTTGTATGTTCTGTGTTGTAATTTATATCATTTGTAGATGTAGATCATTTTAGTAGTATTGATGTGTATATTATGTGTGTGTGTAAATTTGAAGTATATTTAATTGTATTTATCACATGTGTTTTTATTTAATGGTGGATGAAATATTATTTATTTTTCAATTTCTTTTTTACATTACTTCCATTTATTTTTTTTTTTTAAATATTTATCATTATTATTTATTGATCATTTCTGATTTCATATACTTTTATATATGTATATTTATGTAAATTTAAATTCTATATATAATTAAATCTTTTCTATGATATATGATATGTATAATATTTTATTTATTTTTTTTTTAAACATATATTTTTGATATGCACAAATATGTTACTATATGATGAAACTCTCTCTCTCTCTCTCTCTAGCTGCACCTGTATATCTATATCTACATTTGTATATATATAGCTTGTAGTATAGATACATACACATACATCTAGTTAGTACATAATGTGTATGTTTAAATGTAAAATTAAATAATAATCGTAATATATATTATGATATGCTTATTTTTTCTTTTCCTATTACATTACATTACAAGTTTTATCATTAATTCTTTCTCTTCTCATTTTATTTAGGTATGTGTAATTCATACATTTTTCTATTTTCAAGTACTAGTATATTTTCTTTTTCTTTTTAAATTTTATTTTCATTTTAAATTGGATTTTTGTGTAATTTTAATTTTTGTTGTTTATGCATTAATTATTATTTATTTTTATATCGAACACATCTATACTTATTTATGTTTTTATACATAGAGATGATATGTATGTATCTGTATACATTAAATATATAATCAGTACATGTACAATAATTTACATTTATATAATATGTATTACTATTATTTTTTGTATATTAGGTGTGTAAATGTATGCAAAGTAATGTGTAAATAATGTAAAGTAAATATAAATCTCCATAATATATTTTATAGTTTATATACTTTATACGCGTTTGTATCTATAATTAAAGAAAAATAATAATAGAAAATAATTTATTATAAATAATAATAGGATTTTTCTTTTAATTAATTTTTGTTAAGTTTGTTAGTTGTTATTTAATTCATTTTTGTTTTACATAAGTACTAGTATGCATTTCTAAAATTGTATTTTTATAATAATTTCTCTTTGATTAAAATGTAATTTTTTATATTTCTCAGAGATTTTTTCTATATAATTAGATTCATTTGAATTCATTTTAAATTTGTTCTCATACCGTATCGTATTATTATTTCATTATTATTTATTATTTATCTCTCTCTCTCTCTGTTGTGTATTATTTATTTTTATTTGAGTTTATTTTTGTTTTCTCATAAATCTTCTCTTTTATTATATAATTTTATTTCGTTCATTTGTTCATTTTTAAATTTCATATGTTTTATTAAATTTTTCTCTTATATTTATTAATTTTTTATTTAATTATATTTATTAAAAAAGTAAATATATTTATATACGAATATGTATGTATTTGTATAATAAAAGTAAATTATGTAATTTATACTTTATAATGTAATTAATAAATTTATTATATAAATCAGAAAAATTGAACATTTATAATACACATAATAATAATCTACTTACTATATGTACTCGTATAATAATAAATATACATATTTAAATAAATAAATAATATTTTAATAGGTATAATATGTGGTAATTTAAAAATCTGATAATAATATATATATATATTACATAATAAATGTTTGTTAAAGTATTTAATTTTTTATTATCCTGTTTTTTTTTTTAAATATTCATTTATACTTTAATTTTTTTTTATTTTTCTGTTCATGTATCTGAAATACATACATAATTGAATTTTTTTTTTTATATATTTTTTTTTTTTTTTTTTTGAAAAATAAATATTTAATTGTTTTTTAATAATTACATTGTCATTTAAATTTTAATTATACAATTGACATTAAATATTACATTATTATATCAATATTATATCGTATATAACAAAATAATATTATGTAAATACGATATGTATTTGTATATAAGGATATTATACTTATATATACATAAATGTGTGTTTATATAATAATGTATTTATTAATGTACATATAGATTTATAATTATACATATATGTAGATAATTCAATATAAATAATTAAATAATTTAATAATAATTCAATTTATAATTTTATTATAATTTTTTTTTAATAATAATTTAAATTTATTTTGTTGTTGTCTTAAATTTGATATGTATATGTATTTTTTTTTTAAAGTTTTTACTCCACGGAGAAGCATATAACGCCTTCACAGATGCCTTTTACTCTTTCACCTAACTTTGTTTTTTTACCATCTCTTTGAAGTCGGTTTCAAACAAACTTTCCCATGTGTTTCTGTTTCAGCGAGTAGACTTTGCCACCAAGATATCATTCGTTCTACCTTACCTTTCTTCTATGTTTCTTGTGAATTCCATTCGAGATAGCTGCTATTCGAGTAATGCTACTTAATCGGTTGGCGCAGAGAATGTGACCAATCCAGTTCCACTTTCTCTTTATAATCTCAATTGCCATCGCCCAGAGCTCATATGAGTGTTTACCATTTTTCTTGATCAGAAAATATATTGGAATGGAATTTATACACAGAGACTTGTTCATGAATACTTTGTTATGTTGTAATTTATTAGTGGCTGAACTGAACGTTTCGAATTCCAGATCTTGCATCCATATAAGTAAATATAGCTAGAACAGATTTGACACATGCATTGAAAATTTGTTATCTTCGTGTTACTTGTAATTTGCTTCGATCTTCAAATCTTACTTTGGTGTTCGAATACTGAACTAGCCTTTCAAAATGATATGTATATTGTATGTTGTATATTATACTATATGTATTTTATATTATATAATATTAGAATTTTCACTTTCTTTTCTATATATCATTCTTAAATTTTTATATATATAGTAACTAGGCTAAAATATCTACATATATTATATTTATATATACTACGTAAATTAAAAAAAAAATGAATTTAATAATAATTTTTGATATGTATATATGTACATATACATATATGAATTTATAATAATGATGATAATTTTGAATATATATAAATTATCCTTTAAACATCTTTCATTCATTTTTCATTTATTTTAATATGTATATGTATATATATATTTTTTTCAATGTAAATTTAATAAATTTATTTAACAATATAATATATATAAATATAATTGTATATATGTATGTATATGTAGATATAATAATATGCAAATAATAATAGAAATAAATTAATTTTATTATTATTTTTTTTTTTCATTTTTCATTTGACTAATCACGTCACGATTATATTCGTATATTATTTTTATGTTAAATAAATATTTTATATTTTTTGCTATTTCATTCTCAACTTTTCTCTTGTTTCTTCTTCTATTTTTTCTCTTTCATATTTTCATGTGGGTACTGGGTAATCGTCTAATATATTAATAACAAACAATCAATCATACTATTATCATTCATATAATAAATACTCTGCAACGTTGTAACATTTTTTTATTTATTTATTCAATTATTATTTCATTTAATTCCTTTTTCTTATAATCATATTTAATTTATGTATAATTTATTTTAAATTTTCTATTATTATATAAATATAATTTAAATCGTGTGTAAATATATGTTATATATTTTTCTTAATATATTATATATTTTCTTATAATATTATTTTTATGTTAATAAATTTTTATATATTTTCAAAAAAAAAAAAAAAAAAAATGGTTACTATTTTTATTATTATAATTTTCGCATAATATTTTCTTTTTACATAGGACTCAATTTAATTCTGGTGGTTTTTTTGTATTTGTTGTTGTTATTTTTGTCTTTGATATGCTTCAATTTAAATTTTTTTTTTCTTATTTCTAATTACATCATATTACATATAGAATATCTATAAGAATATACATATACTAACGTAGTTTTTATCACTAAATTTTTAAATAGATACTTATTAGTTATACTATACAACTTGTGATTTTTTTTTATTTTTATTTATTAATATATATAAGCGAGGACAAGAAGTAAACCTGCCTCAATTCTAGCCCACACCATGACCCGTGTCCGGGCCTTTTGGCGAACTAAAACTCGTATAATATATTATTTAAAATAATTAAGTTTAGTAATTAATTTTTATTTTTATCATCATAAATAAGTATCTTGAAATCCGTATATTATTCTAAAATTACATACTAAGTGTGTGTGTGTGTGTTTATGTATTATATAGGTATTAGGATATTTGCTTGTATGTGTCTTATTTTAAATATTATTATTTTGTTCTTTTCTTTATACAATTCGTGTTTCATGTACAGTGTATTTTAAAAAGCCGAAAGAAAAAACAAAATATACTTTTCTTGGGCACTCAATTAAAATTCTACTTCATATCCTTAAAATTTCTACGATTTTATTTTTTGAAAATAATACAAAAAAATTCATATATAAAAAATGAAGATGAGGGTATATTCACTTTAACGCAGTAAAAAGGGATGTAAACGGAATAAAACGTTTGTAAATACGTATATACTACGCTTACTTCTTCTTCTACGGTGCTACAGTCCTTAACAGAACCTTGGCCTCAGAAAGAATTTGTTGCCACGCTGCCGTATCCAAGGAAATATTTCTTCAATTTGCAAAATCCATATTTTTTTCTGGTCTTCTTCAACTGAATTCCACCATCGATTTCTTGGTCCACCTCTAGGTTTTTTGCTGGTGGTGATGGAGTATAATGCTGTCTTATAGGGGTCTTGTTCTTTCATTATGTTGATGTGGCCTAGCCATCTTAATCTATTGATTTTGACAAACGCAATAATATCCGCATCTTCATATACTTAGTTCATATATCTCTGCGTTTGTTCTTCTTCTGAATTCGTCTAATCCTACTCTCATTTGACCCAAAAATTCTTCTCAATATTTTTCTTTCAAAAATCAAAACATGCCCAATTTTATAACTTTTGCTTCTTTTATAATCCAGCATTCTGTTCCAGACGTTATTATTGGACGTACATGAGTGTTTTGGTTTTCTTTCTTAGTTGCCATGGTTACTGTTTTGGATTTGAGTACTGGAGTGAGGCTATGAAATACGTTCCATTCTTTTTCATTATTATTTTTTTAATCTCTATCAACTCGTTATTATCTAAAGTCAGACTAAAACCATGATCACATCAAATCAAATACAAAATACTACGCTTACTACGTTATGGCCGCGCGCAGACTAAGAGCGTAGCGTAAATTTCAGAGCATAAAATTCAAATCAATTGTTTCTTTTTATGTTGCGCATACAGCATGCGTAGCGAGTTTGAACCATACGCTATGTTTGAATTTATACGCGCGTAACGCTCAGTTACGCTACGCTCTTAGTTTGCGCGCGGCCTAAGTGAATATACTCTCGATATTTAATTAATTACATGTCTGTAATATTGTATCTCGAAAAAATGATAAAATATTGAGTTCTTTTATGTATCGATATGCAATTCAACAAACTATGTATAAATTCTAAAACTGAATTAATACATATCGATTTCGATACCCTATCGATATACTAATTTAAAAAGCTCAGTACAAATAACTTTCGCTATACAAAATGTATGTGAGATCAAATCAAAGCCACTATATATAAAATGTACTATACAATTCAAGCTAATAAAATCACATCTAAAAGTAATTAGAGTTTGTCCGTTTATCACACCATAAAATAAAATTATTCATTTAAAAATTTTGTGAATTACTATGTGAAATATTGTACAAAATATGCATGAATGCGTGTGTAAATTTGTGTACAAAAAAATTATATATAATTATCTACCTTTAATTTTTCCATTATTTTAGAACTTTTTTATAAACGTTTTTCAGACATCAATATTAAATTTACATAGCATTTACGTTTTAAAATAGAGTGAGTAAAACGTATGTCTCAAACGTACGTTTATCATAAATGACTAGATAACTCATCGCTTGTATTGTATTTCTATTATGTACATATCGTTATAGTTTCAACAGGAGATTTTTTTTTTTTTTGATATTTTTGTTATTTTCTCATGTTTTTCAACAATTTCTAAAGTTCTGAATGGATTCTGTTACTTTCTAAAAATACATTAAATTTAAATTTTTAGTTTATTTTCTAAAATGTTAAATGTTTGACAGCTACTAATTTGCATTGATACTGTAGGTAAGCAATACAGAAAATGGTTAATAGTACGTTTGAAAAATTGTATGTGAAATCGAATGATATCAGTTCAATATACAAACATAATTTTATTTAGGAACACTATATGACTTATAATTTCCTATATGCTAGATCGTATCAATATACTGTATGTCTGTGGTCTGTCTTAAGTTTTACAATTACGTTTGTTTTTTCAAAATCAAAAAACCAAAAATCGTTATCCTTCTCAGTATAAAATTGCAGAATAGAATTTTTAAAAAAATTGTAAAAAAAAACACAAAAGTTTTTCGTAATAGCGCTAATAGCCTTCTTCTTTTATAGCGCTACAACCCATTCAGGGCCCTGGCCTCAGCTAAACTTCTCGTCCACTCATCCCTATTAGAGGCTTTCTGCCTCCAACACCGACTCCATCCCAGTTTTTTGAGATCTTCAACGTTCACATTAATGCAAACAATCGTGTACTATTCGTATACACTATAAAGTACAACACTTGTTTCATCATTTACTCTAAACATTCTCCTATAATAAGTACTAATGTAGAGGTAAACCTTATTACTTGTCAAATTTTATAATTTCCAGACCTTTTCATATCTATATTTTTTTATTCTGTACGTGTATGCTTTTGTGTATAATTTAAAAATTTTCTTCTTATCATTTTGTATGTATATTATTAATTGATCTTTAAATATTTTTATTTTTTTTTAGATTTCCTTTTTTTTAATTTTACTTGTTTTTTTGTGTAAAAAATAAAATTACTTTTTTTTCACGTTATATCTAGTATAAGGTACATAACTCCATTTTTAAATTTTTTTTTTTTATAAATTTTTTTTTGCATTAATTTAAATATTTTTTCAAATTTTTATTTTCATATTAATGTAGTGTTGTGTTGTCAATTAAAATGTTATGAATGTTTATATTCTTTGTTTTGTAACACATTTAGGGATATGATTATCGCCGTTTTCGGTAATTATGATATTTTCTGAATTTTCTCGCAGTGACTGACTGACTGTTTTAACACTGACATCACATCACAGTACAAAATAGTGAAGCCATATCAACAAGCGTTATGTGCATAATCAGATGTTTTTTATCTGTCAGTCAAGGCAGACGTCAATGTCATAATCTATATATCTATCTGTCCTATGTCAGTGACTAAGTCAGATATCTGTCTATCGAACTATCTTATACCTTTCAGATCTGATTTACCAAAATTTACTGCCAATTCATATCTGACTTTCCGAACGAACTGCCTTTTCATTAAGATATTTTTAATCAAATCGATCAACTTTTCAGATCTTAGTAAAATCATAATTACCGAAAACAGTATATTTTTGTTTGATAATTTTGTGTAATGTTTGTCTAGTACCCTATAGTAGCGTACTTATGAGATGATGTATTGTTAAATATGCGATTCCATTTATATTTTTGAGGTTTTATTATCTCTCTATTTTAATGTTATTGGTATATGCATTATATATTTTGTTTTTGCTATATTAACTAGTTGCTTATTTATTTTTTTATGGTATTATGGTAGGAATTTTTCTATGATAGAAGTCTGAATTTGAATTAAAATTACTCAAATTTCACTTTGAGTGAATTCTTCAATTATTTTACATTTTACATTTATAATATTTTTTCTATATTTTCTATTGTGTCTGTTGTTTGTGATTTTAAACTATATTCATTGACTGTTTTAATTTATTTAAAATTTATATTTTATGATATGTATCAGATATTAGATTCGTTTTTTTATGTAAACAGCAATGTATGTAATTTTCTTTTATATGTTTATGTGACTATGTGCACTCATATTTTATATTTACTTTTATGTTATATCTGAGACAGACATTTGGTATTTTTACAATTTACTTTGTATAGAAAATCGATCACATTAATGTGTTGAATAAATTCAAATAAAATATTTAGTTTTAAATACCAATTATTTGAAGACTTTACTATATGATTGCAATCTTCTCTATACTGCGTGTTTTTATAAATATACCACATGTCTGTCTCTGGCATTATTGATCTTTAAATTATTGATTTTATGATTTTTAGTTACTAGATGATTGTAGTTTTCTTTTTTTAATTCATTGAATATTTTGTGTAATTTATTTACATTTTCATTTTCTTTATCTTTTTTTTTTTTTATTGTTTTTTCTTATTAAATATCTCTATAATATTTGATTGATTTTTCACAACATCGATTTATTTAATCATTTTCATATTTATATTTTAATATAAAAGTTAATAATAGACATTTTAATATTTCAAAAAAAAATTATTCATTAATTCATAGTACTCGTATGTTCATTAAATTCATGATAAATTAAAAAACAAAAGTTTTTGTTTTTTTAAGAAAAAAATTTGTGTTTTAATAAATTTATGGAATCGAATAAATAGATGCATGAAGACCAAGTCTTGAATATTGAATTTACAAAAAGGGTATTCACTTAATGCAGAAAATGACATGTTAAACCGAGTAAAATACACGTATTTACACATTTTACTTGGTTTAAATGCCTTTTGATACATTTATGCCCGATTTCACTGTGAAAGTTTAAGCTTGAGCTTATAGTTAAACTTGCATAGGCTTAAAAAACTGTGGTTCAAGATGGTTCAAATCCATTAGATAAACATAGTTTAAGACTTAAACTACCACCTACCACTATAGAATCAAAAACATCTCTCAGGGTAAATTCATGTTGGAGTTGCGACACTAGCTTCGATAATAACTGCGACAATAGCGTATAGAAAAAATATGTGTACACTCAATTGAATGTGTTCATATTGACGATGAGAGCAATGAGATCATTTTTTGCATAGCTTCGATAAGAGTGTCGATAAATGATTTCTTTATTTTTCTTCGCTATTATTGATGCTATGCTCCGCTGATTTGTGGGTTCAAATTCAAAGAATATGTATGTAATACTTTAATAAATAATCTCTGTTTTTAAACTGAAATTGGAATTCATTAATTCACATACGTATTTTGAACTATTTTCAATCAAAAATAATTTGTCTTCTGAACTGAACATTTTTTTTTTAAAATTTTTTTTGTGACGTTGAGCTCTTAATATAAACTGTGATTTTGTGTTCTGTATACGTGGTTATACACTCCACATTTCATCGGTATCGAAGCTCCAATATGTACACAGCATCGATCTGCCCAGCTGTCGACATCACTGCTAAGCTCACAGTTATTGTCGCAGCTATTATCGACGCTAGTGTCGCAGCTCCAACATGAACATACCCTAAGTATTATCGACGCTAGTGTCGCAGCTCCAACATGAACGCTCCCAAAAGGGAAAGTTTAAATTTTAACTGAGCTTAAGCTTAAGCTTTCACTTTGAAGTAGTCTTTCGTAAATCTTTGACTCCTCAAAGTATGTCTGTCACTGGTATAATAGTATATGAAATTATAATGAAAATTAGTCATTTATAATGTATAATTATTATGAAATAATTTTATCCTGAACTGTATACAAAAAATATGTACTTATTATAAACGTTTTTTTTAATCTATATTATACACATATGTATATTATTATATTTTTATTATTTTTAAAAATGTAATTCAATTTTGAAAAAGAGAAAATGACAACAAAAATATCTTCATGATATTATAATTATATGTACATATCGGTATATACATACTTAGCTGCATTCTTTAGGGATTTAATAATTATTACAATTTATTTTACATTATAGTATATTTTATACTAATCATTTTTGGTTTTTTTTTTTTTGTTTATCATGTATTTTTATGGTAGTTCTAAGTCTATAATTTTTCCTATAATAAGTAGTTATAATTAGTATTAAATACAAATAGTAAAACGGTAATAATTTTAAATAATTTATATACTATGTGTATAGATATTATATATAATAATATGATATGTATCATTGATAAAATATAATATTATGAAAATTTATTATAAGTGTAGATCCATACATAATATTTTTTAAGTACTTATGTACACGTTCAATATTATACATACACAATCATAAAATATAAATTTTTAAATTTGAATTCTAAAGAGTATGTATCTAAATATTATAAAATACACTTTATACCTATGTATATAGATAAAATTTATAATTATACGTGTATATAATATCAAGGATATTATGGATATGTTGTGATTTTTGTTTAATTTTTCGTTTATTTTTTTTTTTTTTATAATTATTCATTTTCTAAATTCTAGTGATATGTTTAATATATAATTATATATTTTTTATAATTGCTGATAAAATAAGTATGTTTGTAATTGTATTGTTTTGTTTTGAGTGGGTGTACAATACGCAGTAAATACATATTATGTGTAAGTATTTTAACAAAAATTTAATAATAAAATTAAATAAATAAGTAGGTAAATAAATAAATAAATAAATAGAAGGAGAGAAGGAAGATGAAAGTTAATTACATCGTAGCAGTAATGTCAAAGTATAAGTATACTAATACAAGTAATATATTGTAGACATTAAAGTCGTGATGATGGCAAATGAAATTTTCCAACATTTTTTGATAAATTTTTAAAATTTCTCTTTGAAAAAATCTCACAAAAAATATTTTACATATTTCTCTTTAATAATTTTAATTTTAAATGTTTTATTCGTCACTATGCCATATCATATACATGAAAATATAAAGCTTGAAACCTGGAAACTATGCTAAAAAGCTATACATTTGAAATGAGTGACATAAAATATCGCAAACAATTTCTCATTGAAAGACTGTTAATAAAATGTTTTCACTTATGTCTTTTATATGGGGTATCATGTACTATTATTTATACAGAACATCACAAACTCTCATTTAAGTGTTGGATAACTTTGAAAAGAGGTCGTTATAATTTTCAAGTTACTCTCATAATACTGTGAAAATTTATATTTTCATTTTTAAGAATATGTATATACGTGCATTATAGTTCTCAAGAGCGATTTAAAGCTTTCTCACATTTTCGAGCTCAAACACGTTTATGCTCTCTTTAAGGTGAGTGGTTTACTGTCTTATTAAAATACTTTAACATCTCTTGAAAAATTCTCGAAAAATAATAATACGCAATTTTGTTCAGATTTTCATTTTTTTTTTCCACTGTAATGGCGGATATGTATGTGTAAGTTATCCAATGTTGTTACATACACTGCGTTATTGATACAGAATGGCTAACCCCACTTTTATCCATTGAAAACATTATTAAAATTTATCTTCTTCTACTTCTACTTCTTCTCCTGCTTTTTCTAATTGTCTTTCTCATTTATTTAGGATCAGTTCTTCATCTATTAAATTTTCTCCACAGCTTTCTTGTCCTGAGTTGTCGCATTCTTTAAACCCAATTCTCTCAAATCGCTGTTGATTTTTGTCAGTGACAGTTTTGCCATTACAACTTTTCTTCTATCAAATCATGATTAAAAAAAATTTAAAATTAAAAATTAAACCATTATCTGCTAAGCTATAAGATACTATAAGTACATTATATATATTCCGTTATTCATAATGATATATGATATTTTGTGTAAATATTATTTTAAATATACACATATACATTTATATAGATAGACAATGATTTATATAGATAAAATAAGAACATTATGAGTATGTTAAATTTTTATTTTTTCAAATTTTTTGTATGTACATGGACTGATGTATCTGCGGGGCAATTATTTTTTTTTCTACATTTCGTTTTATGCATAAATTTAAGTATGTATTATCACTATACAATATAAATGTAGCTAGAACTAGTTTAGTATTTAAATATTATATTTTTCTTTGAATTAAGTGTGTATGATGTATGTCTATAATGTGATTTTTAATAATTTTATTGATTTCCAAGTATTCATTTTTTTTCTTTAATTTTCCTTATTATTAGAAATTTTTTTTTTTTTTAGAAAAAGTTTATGTTTAAAAGTTAAGCTTCACACACATATCTTAAGTAGTAAATGCTTGAAAGTGCTAATAAATGTATTTAGTACAAAAAAATTAAATAATTATGCTTTATGCTTCTGTTTATTTTGTTTTTATTTTTGCGTGCAATTGTGCTACGTGCTATTTCGTATGCTATAGTATACGTCAAATAACAATATTCTCTCAAAATCAATACAGACTAAATAATTATTATAAAATGCATCAATGTTGATCAGTGCTTAAATGGACTTATAATATACTCTGATCTTCAGCTCTAATTTCTTTGCATCTAACTTTTATGCTCTGCTCTGATCATCAACTCTGATATCATTGCATCTTAAGTTATTTATGCATTTTGAAACACTTTCAAGTTTATTCTCTTAAATCGCATTTTATGAGCGTTAATTTTTTAAATGAGAAACCTTTTATATGTAGTTAAAAAGTTTAAGTTTAAATTGAAGGGCTGAGATGAAGAAGGTGTTAACCGACAAATTTGAATAAATTCTGTTTTTCAGTCAGATGAAAATTTTAAGTGTATATAAATCTAAAGACGTTGAGTGTGACCTCCTATCTATCATAATTTCCATGTTTTCTTCATCGGTAATGGCATATTCACTTAGAAAAATAATATCAAAGAAAAACTTTGAAATCCAATAACTCAAAAAGTGTATTGTGACACTTAACACCTTCATCATCTCACCCCTTCAATTATATTTTTTTTCTGTATACTTTTTCTAATTTTTCGAATTTTGAAAATAAAATAAAAAAAAATTATATAAATTTAAAACATCACAAAAAATTGAAAAATATAAAAAATATAGTGTGTAATGAGAAAAAGTTAAAATTTACATCATTTTCTTGTTACATCAAAAATATACTCAATCACTTTTAGTTATATACATATGAATAATCCTTCTTTGTTTCATTTTCTTCTTTTAATTATATATTAATGTATTTATAAAATTTATCATATACATATGTACATACATATATGTGTACCTATACATTTTTCTTTTTGTCACTTTAAAAAAACAAAAAAAAATTGTCCCTTACATTTTGTTAATTTTTACATTTCCAGTTAATTTTTATTTTTTACTTTTAATTTTTTCTTTTGTCAATAATTTTGTAATAATTTTGCTGTTATATGTATGTGTATTTTTGAATTATGATATATAAAATAATTTTTATCATAATTATATAATTATGTTTATATATATGTATATGCAGACTCATATTAAAAATGTCTTGTATATACATCACATATTATATGTAATGCGTTTACTTTCATTCATTAAATTTTTTCATTTTCTTCATTTCTTGTTGTTTTGTTTTTTTTTATTTTTTTTTGTTTTTTTTTTTAATCAATTATGATTTGTTTGTTTCTTTGTTGTTTTTTTTTAATACATAATTTAATTTTAATTTAATTTACATTTAGTTAAGTTAAAATACATTTTATAATATTCTGTGTACATTTATTATATTTTTGTAAAGTTAATAAATAATTTAAAAATGTAAATTTAATATAATTTTTATTTCATGTAGTAATAATTTATTTTTTAATTTTTGTTATTTTTTTTTTTTATTCTCATTATTCATTATAATTTTTTTTTGGTTTTTTTTTGTTTTTGTTTTAATATTGTAAATAAATACATAATTCATTGTTCAAGCCGATCCTGCTTCCCTTTTTTATCTATAGAAGTTTTTATGTTATACTCATAATATATTTTTGTGTATTTTGTGTTTTTTTTTCTGTTTTTAAGTGTTTTTATGTTTTTTAATGTTTTGTTTTTATATTTTTGTTTATATTTTTGTTTATAATATACAGATATGAATATACTATATAATATATAACATGTATGTAGTTAGGTATTTATGTATTATACTTATGGTATATAAGTATTTAGAAAAATAATATTCTTTTTAAAACAATCATAAATTTTCATTAATCATTTTTTGGTTCAATTACCTTGTGTTTTTTTGTTTTTTTTTGTTTTTGTTATTTTTCTTTTTGTATTATATAGATCTTTATGTTGGTAATATATAAGTTTTATTTATATAATTAAATTTAGTTTTGTTCATATAAAATAAAAAATGAATGATATTACAGATAACAGGAAAGTGAATGTACTTACATATTTTACTATATACGTTGTAGTTTAATTTATGTGTTTATTTTGTTTCTTATTTTATTTTTTTTTGTTTTTGTTATTTTCTCCTTATTACAAAGTAAATCATGTATCCAGATGTAAAAATTATGTGTAATATGATGATAAAAGTATTCAAAGATTTACATGATTTAGATTCTTTCTTGCTAGAAAAGATTCTTTTCATATGATTGGTATGAATTTATGTAATATTTGTGTAGTATATAAATACATATGTATGTGTATGTTTATTATACATATAAGGATTATTATTTTATTAACATGTTTTATGGTTAAAAGTTTGATTTATTATTATTATCATTAAAAACTTTACAGTTTCTTCACATTTTCTTGTTTGATTTTTGTAAAACATTTTCTTAAAAAACATATAAAATCCATTTTTTTTTTAAATTTTGGTTTTCATTGTAGTTCTTTTAAGAATTTCCTTCTTTTTTTTTTTAAATGTATATTTCCAGCCTACATATATTTTAAGAAATTGTCTTACATAAACATACTTTCTTTCTTTCTACTTTTTATATAATATATATTTTTTTGAATTTTTTTGTGAGTTTAATTTTTGTTTTTTCATTATTATTTTTATTGGTATTTTTATTTTTTATATTATTTTGTTATTTATTGATGTTTTTAAATTTACATTTTTTTTTTTTTGAAATGAAATGTTTAAATATTTTTGTTGTTGTTGTGTGTGTCAGTTGGATAAACATTTCATGTCAAATAAAAAAAAAATGTAAATTTAAAAACACGTATTTTTAATTAGTTTCTTTTATTAAATGTTTTTTATTTTTATCTTTAGATGTTTTATGTTTTTAGTGTGATTTTTTAAAAGTTAAATTATACGTGAAAAATATAATTTTTATGAGAAACATTTTTTTTTTGTATTTTTTTATAGTATTTTTTTTTTTTAAATGTTAAATTTAAACTCAAATAAAAAGTTAAATAATACACTTGAAAAAAAATTTACATTATAAATATGTATATGGAAATATATAGAAGAAAATTGGTATCGTTGTTATATTAGTAAAATCGTTGAACAAAACTAAATTATGTTTATATAAGTAAGTAAGTATTTTTGTATATTAATATGAATAAAAATAATATTTAATAACTATAATTATCCAAATATGAACCTAAATATGAATAAAAATGTGGATTAATTGGTACTGAATAATAATATGGAGAAGCTGGATCTGGTGCTACTCAGTCAAGGAAACCGGTATTAACTAATTTTTCCAAGAAAAATTTAACATCACCCAATTCAGAATCTTTAATACCCAAAGATTTTAACATTCCTAAATCACCATTTTCGATCGCCATAAATACGGATCGTAAATGTTCCAAATCAGATCTGTGAAAAAAATAATACAAATAATTTTCAATTATTCAAAAAAAATTTTTTGGTAATTTTTAGGAAATTTTTGGTAATTATTGGGTAATTTTTGGTAATTTTTGGTAATTTTTGGTAATTTTTTGGAAATTTTTTGGTAATTTTGGAAATACATAAGTATATTGAGAAATTGAATATTTTTTTTTTTTTTTTGAAAAATTCCTAAAGGATATTCTTTTTTTTTTTTCAGGGAACATTTAAATTTTTTGTAAAAACAAAATACCATAGAAATATACGATTACAAATCATATTTACCTCATTAAATGTAATGCAGCTCCAAAATCTTCTATTGTTTGTGATTCACTTAATGCGATTGCAACTTTTTCAACACCACCTAATGGTGCTAATGCATCTCTAGCCTTGCTACCAAATAATTTTTCTAAATAATTTGGTCCATGTGATGCAATTAAACTTTGAAGAAATGATACTGTCTCTTCAACTGGTGGTCGTTTAGCTAAATATATCCAATTCGAATGATTTAAAAAACCACAAAAAAAAAAAAATTGTAGAAGAGAAATGAAACAAAAATAAACAGAGAACCAAATTATTTTATACTCTGATATTATAGAAAAAAAAAGACAAAAAATAATAAAAATTTATTGTGAATTTAATTCAAAAATAAACGGTCCAAAAGTCAAATGAATTTCGACAGTCAATTTTAAATTGTTTTTTCTATTTTTTGATACATAATTTTTTTTCGTAAAAAGGATATCGTTCATTTGATCGTATTTATGTGAAAATCTGTTTTAAAAGTCACTTCATTTTCGTCGAGTCAAGTAAGTATAATAATAATCGCATGTCATTCAGTTAATTTTATTTTATTATTTTACTTTATATTGTCATATTTTTCACATTCATTGTAGCACGTAAAGGGACATGAGCTATATGTGTCTCTATACAAAAGTATATGTACATATATGCATGTACATGAGTAGAATCTTATTTACTGTATGAATTTATTTGATTTTATAAATTTGTCTGTAGCAGATTTAGCCATTTAGTTAAGATTTTTTGTGTATATTTTCTTTCGCTTATATTTCTATATTTTTTCTGTTTTCTCAGTTATCATATCACATCTCACGAATTGTATATAAAAGTGTAATTTTCACAGTACGTACACACATATACAAGTATACTTGTGTATCTTGTGTATTACAGAGGATATTACACATAAGTACTTTGTACATACGATTGTGTATTTATATATAGTGTCATAATAATGATGTGAGATGCGATCTGATATGAATATTTCATATCCTTCCAAATATACACAAATACACAATCATCCATATGAACTTCAAAAAATAAAATAAAAAAATAAAAAATAAAAACAAAGCAAAATTCATAAAACAAATCTACAACATAGTGTACAAGTAATCCAGAGTCATATGGATTTTTTTGAACAAATGAAATCAAATTCAACATAGATATTTGATATAAGTATTTGTGTATACATATTATTGTAGTTGTAGTGTATGTTATAGAGAGAGAATAAAAGTCGTGCTTATCACTTTGAACGTATTATAGACAAAAAAATAATGATATCCAAATATGTACATAATGCATGCATACAACACGAGTATATGTACACAGAAACGTAGTAGTATATGTACGTACTCGTAAGTTGTTTACAAGGATTACATTTTATATTTTTGTGTGATTTTCTCATATTTATTTTTATTTTTTGTTTTTTTCTTCTTAAATTTATTTTGACATTTTATTTTTTTTTTTTAGTTTTCAAGCAAAAATTCTGCTATTTCATCTACAAGAATCATTACAAAATAGTGATGAAAAAATGATTCCTCTCTATACTCCAATGTAATAGATACTATGACAAAGTTTATGATATGATGACATTATTATTATCTTTGTGTGAATGTGATGTGGTATCAAAAGAAGCATATATGTATGAATGTATGTATGTACATGCATTAAATAAATTATTTACGTATTTGCTTAAACGATGTGATTGTATATACATAAATGTACTTGCTTATAAATGCGATAAGGATGAAAATACACACACATAAACATTCATATTAACATATGTGATACTACTCGTATGTTATTATACGATGTGTTAAGATTTTCCATGTACATTTTGTATTTATATCGTATACAATATACATAAATACACACACGAACACACAAATATATACGTACTGTATATCTTTTGATGAGATTTGAAGATAAAAAAAAAATTGTAAAAGGATAAAATGATTTTTCTTTCTTTTTTTTTCTAACTATCACAGTTTTCTTTATTTTTCTTCTTCTTCATCATTTTATATCCTTTATAAAACAAATTTTTATTAAGTAAAATAAAGATTTTCTGCATTTATACGACATATACGACGATACATACTCTACAGTATTATCTCGTATATTACAAAATTATTACACTATCGCCACTGTTTTCAGCACTACAGGATATAGTATAGAATAGAGATAATTTTTTAAATAAAACTGAAAATTTCATTTCATTTATGCACATTTAGCTATATGGAATTGTATATGAGACTACTGATGTATTTTTATGTGGTAACAAAAAGAAATGCTCCTATATATTATAGCCCGTATCTTAAGGACGAGAAGAGATATTTAAAGGATTTTAATTAAATGAATTATGCACTATATTCGTATATAATATGCATGCAGAATTTATGTGATATCCTTACAAGTTTATTAGTTTATACTCTTTAGCTCTTTTATTTTAATGTTTGGTTGCAAAATGAAAATGAAAATGAAAAAAAAAAAAAAAATACGAAAAATTATATTGAGATTTATTGCGGTTGCAGCTAAAACGGTGTGAAAATTTTACTGAAAAATTCATGACTTATTGGAAAATTTCTCTTCGATTCATTTCATTTCAAAGAGACACATGAGACTGACACATCAAAATATTGAAATCGGTTTGCAGCAAAGCTGAATTGGTTTGTTTATAATTTAATTGCTTTCTGATGTTTTAGCTGATATTTGATCTCAGCCCAGTTTTTTGATAGCCTGAAAACCTCAGTATCAATATTTTCGTTTTTTCGAACTCTATCAGTTTGCTTCAAAAGCAAACTCTTCAATCTTACGCTAAAATCTACAGAGTTCTACATTATTTTTCTTTCGAAAAAAATTAAGAGAAAGGTATGGTATAGTTCTGTATTATTTTGACAACATTTATGGTACCGTGCCGTGATTTTCAACCAAACACAATTCATCCGAAATGTCATATTATTAATTCAATTTTTATTTGTTCATTAAATTTTTCGTAAATGCTACATCCTCTAATTTTTTATTCAATTCAAATATAACATTGATTATTTGATTTATGAAAAAACAAAATAAAAATTGTTCATTTTGTTCATTTTGTCCAGCCAATTAATAAAATTCAGATAAGAGAAAAAAAAAGAGAATTAAAAAATCAAAACAATTGATAAATAAATAAAAATGAATCATATAACATAATCAATTGTAAATCAAAAAGTTCAAGTCCATTTAAAATGTACACACAAATAGAAAAACTAATTCCTTCGAAATCCTTGTAAAAAATATTACTGCATTGATTTCAAATTATTCGATTCACCGGATTAAAATAATTTATTTTTAAAAATTTATAAAGGGTTTACCAATAAGGTCGTCAGAATTTTAATGTGATATTCATGTGATTTGTTTACTATTTTGAAGAACAATCGATTGCAATACGTTCTGAAAATAATATCGTTTAAATGTTTTCCTTCCGCTTCGTCTAGCTGAATGCAGTATTGAGACCCAATTTTCTACTACTTTCTCACAGATGTCGCGTAATAAATTTTTAATGGAGTGCGCTGAATATTTTGTTTAAGATCGAGAATCGCTTTTGTAGACCTTTCTCGTAGATCAAAGATTTTCAAATAGGTATCCTTTTATAAGAAAAAGTGCAACCAATCAAAATTTGAGTTTGACTTTTTTCATTCAGTGTTTTCGTTATGTCTGTTGAAAGTTTTAACTTTCCTATTGGTAAATCCTATATATATATATACGAGTACTTATTTGAAAGGACATTTTTTTCTTGGTTTCTGTATTCAATTAGCTAAAATATTTGTACATATGTGCATACAGAATTGATCGACCTACACATAATGCGTTTAAAAGCATGTTAAAAAATGTTCATTGTTTACAATTTTTTCATATATTTTATATTCGAAATATGGTATTATTATTTTAAAAAACAAATCATATTTTATACAATTATTATCTTTGTATACCCGTTCAAAATAAAACGAAAGCAAAAGAAAAATACACAAAATATAAAAACATGAAATCAATTTTTCATTTATGTATTCATCCAAAATTAAAAAAAGAGAAAGCAAATCATTTACACAAACGAAAATGGAGTAAAACTGGATGAAAATTAAAATAAAATATTTTCGTAAACACATGTACAGATACTTGCTGTAGTGACATTCACATACATTTATACGAGGGTAATTCAAAAAATTTTCCCGGAATAATTGCGTCAGTAAGTAACTAGCAGGCCAACAGTCAAGAAGTTTGGTTATATTTTGAGTGTTTTGAAAGCGTAACTGCTGTGTATAAAAAAAGTAATTCATTTTTTTTTTTATTTAAAAGGATACAGGGTACCTGAAAAATTAGGTATTTTTAAAACATAGTGTAAAGCGTTACGCCAAAACCACATTGAAATACGGGTCGAACTTTCACTGAGTTTTTGAACAAATCCGAATCAAATCCTGAAGACTTTTCTCACCAAACTTGGTGGTTTATACGTAGAAAAATAAATCTACAAAAATTAACAACTGATGTATTATTTCATTTTTCTGGGAATTTTTTGAATTACCCTCGTACATAGTCGTTGCTATTCATATACATACTCGCAGCAAATAGAATAAAATGGAAAATAAATAAATCCTTTTTTTATTTCATTTTTGCCTTACGATGATACACTGAATTTTTATTATCGTTTCATTCCGTTTATTTATCATTAACAGACGAGAGAAATTTTATTTGTTTATTTATATTTTTATTTATTTTTCTTTTTCGAATTTATATGCAATGCAAGTCAATTACTTACGTATGTATGTACATTAAATACTACCGTACCACGTACATATAAGGTACACTAACTTCTAAGCTAAGCCTTCAAAAAACGAAGAAAAGGAAAATAGAAAAAAAATTATAAAAAAAATAAGTAAATACAAAGAAATGAATTCTCAAAATATAAACAGTAAAAGGTGTACTCTGAGTATTAATTAATTAATAAAAAAAGAGAATAACAGATACAAAATAAATGCAACAATAAAAGTATAAAAATCTAACACCAATTAATTTCATGTAAATATAAAAACATTAAACAGACGTGTTGAAGACTACCTAATTAAAATTTGACAAAAAAAAAAAGAAATTGAAATAAAAATAATAAAATTAATATTTTCTTAAAAACAAAACAAAAAAATAAGAAGATAAAAAAGGATACAGAAGAGAAAAAAGGATCTAATATTTGTAAAAATGTTATTTTTGTCGTAATTGTATCGTTAAAATAATAAAAAGTCTTTATTTAATTATAACATTACATATGCATGAACATGAACATTTATATGTATAATTGGAAAGGATTAAAAATATAAATGTGACGCATGTATAATTTATTAATAAACGCTATCATATACTTTCATCGCGCACATTTATGTACATAATCGTGTGTAGAAAGAAGATTGTTGTAGAAAAGAGAGTGACTTACTAATTTGGCATCACAAATTTGAGAACTGTGATCTAAAAATAAAGTAAAGTAAATTTTCGATTTAAATCATGAGAATTAAACCATCAAACTATTAGATTTTTGCCCTTAGATTAAAACGAATAGTATCCCAATAGACTTTTGTGCCAAATTTCATGGCGACATCTTAAGAATTTATTGAGATACGGTTGATTGCTTTCATCCAAAAAAGTGTAGTGTTTGATTTTTGAAATGAGTGAAAAAGTTCATCACAATAATGCTCTGTCTCACACTGCATTGGTTATTGGTTGGTTTGTTGGTTGCAGTAGCAGTCCGTTTAAGTTCCTAGAAATAGACTCAATTAGTACTTTGCGTGCCGTTTTCTGCATTGGATGTAGTGCGTGAATCCCAATTTATTGAATTTATTGAAGAATTTAGTTCCCGCATGATCTAAATGAAAATTCACTTTATTTTTCGGTTACAGTGGTATGTGTTCCGTGTAAAGTGCTTAACTAATTGAGATATAATCTATCGCCCTCTACACTGTTCTTACATTCATATGAGCAATTATAGTAAGAGGTAAGAGTAGAGTAGATATCCTTCTTCACTGCTTTTCTGAGAAATCTAACAGTAGCTACACCTAATTACTTAGATAAATGTTGAGTGGGATCACAACATCTGTTTTTACTTCACAATAATTGCATATTTTTTTTTTTCATTTTTTGTTTCTTATATTTTACATGTTTTTCTTTTAATTATAATTGCATATACAACAACACGAAGAGTAGTTATCTGCAGTTATATAATTACACAATTACATATACAAATGAAATAATAAAGAAAATTATTTTCATTTTATCGTTTCTTATCATTTATCCTTTTTTTTTTTGATAATTTCAGTACTCAGTTCAGTGTCCTTTTTTTTCTTTCGTTTTTGCTCCAAATAAAAGCTAATTTAATGTTATAATTATTTCACCGTATATAAGTAAAAGGTAATAAAATGAATGAATTTTTATGTCTTCAGGCATTCATATCTGTATGTTATTGTATTTTTGTTTACATGCACATAAAATGTATCTTGCCATAATATAAAAACATATGTATATGAAACAAAATAATATCTCTAAAAACTGTACATTGTATAAAAATGTATAGGTACGAGTACATATAATATGTGACTAGTAATTTAGTTGTTATCAACTGGATCTGGACTGAATACTTTACCTGCTGTACATAGTCTCATATCTTCATCATATCCATCTTTACAATCTGGTGCACCATCACATAAATACTGAATTGAAATACAAATTCCATCTCCAGGGCATTTAAATGGTTCATAAGGATGGCAAGCATCTAGAAAATAAAAATAAATAAATAAATAAAAATGAATAAATGAATAAATATGCAAATAAATTTGACAAAAATATTAGATTTATGGTAGGTACATAAACATAGCTATAAGATATAAATACAAATTTCAAATGAACAAAAGTACGAGGGCACAAACATGTGAAGAACTAATAAAATTCATCAAGGATCTATTCATAACTATTCCTTTACGCAGAGTAAATCGGTAGATTTGGCTACACTTCCTACACCATAGGTAGCAAATAACAAATGGAAGAATTTGCCTATATACCTGGTCCATTTTAAGAGAAACTTAGCCGGAATACAATTAGGCGAAAACACAAAATCTTATCGGTGTAGGAATCCATCCGATATTGGTAGAACTATGGCGACACTTTAAAAGGACACTCGCACATGGAATTACACACAACCAGGTTAATATTGTGGAAACTGCAGGAACAATTTAGAGACAGAGACTCTCTTTTATTACCTCTGCAAGTGTACAGTCTTGGCCAAAATAAGACTCAAGACCTTTGGTAAAACTTTTCTCGATTGTTTTGGAGATGTGACAAATTTGGGCATCTAGGTAGCTTGGTTTACTACTCAAATAAAACGAAATGACTGTAATTCTCTGCATATTCCTGTTACTGGTTGTGATTGCGCTATACTTCTATACTTTTTTTTTCAAATCTATGTAGAATCATTTTATTTGAAACATCCTATACCCTACGTGATCATTGTCATTATTCATGTAATTTATGTTATATTACTATATCTTAGAAACAATGATTTATGTGATATATTTTTGGGTTCAAATTTTATATTTTATTTTATTTTTTTCAAATTCGTATTTTCGTTGCTGTTAAACTGTGTTTATTTGTGAAAATCATATCTATATACTTATACAAACAAATTTACCATGCACGTACATATGTGTGTTTATGTACATACTGTGATTAATTAATTTTTATGATTACTGTTGTATATATTCGTTGTTACACAGCACTATGACAAAATAATACAATATAATAATTCATTATGAATGCAATTACAAAAGCTATAAAGGAAATAATAAAAGTTTTATTTTGATTTCATTTTTCTTATTGTTTAAGATACGAGTATGATATACGAGGGTAATTCAAAAATTTCCCAGAAAAATGAAATAATACACTAGTTGTTGATTTTTGTAGATTTATTTTTCTACGTATAAACCACCAAGTTTCATCTCCAGGATTTGAATCGTACTTGTTCAAAAACTCAGTGAAAGTTCGGCACGTATTTCAATGTGTCTTCGCGTAACGCTTTACACTATGTTTTAAAAATATCTAATTTTTCAGGTATCCTGTATCCTTTTAAATAAAAACAAACGAATTACTTTTTTATACACAGCAGTTACGCTTTCAAAACACTCAAAATATAACCAAACTTCTTGACTGTTGGCCTGCTAGTTACTTACTGACGCAGGTTTTCCGGGAATTTTTTGAATTAACCTCGTATTATGAATAGAATTTTGTTTTTGATTGGCATGCCAAAATGTCATTAATATTATTTTAAAAAAAAAAATAAAATAAAATAAATGAGTAAAAAACAGAAACAATAAAAAAGTTTACATGATTTCCTTCATCTAATTTCCTTCATTTTTGTTTTTTTCGAAACTCAATTTTTATTGTGTTTATCTAAAAATTTCAATAGAACAGGAAATTTAAGTAATTTTTTTTAGTGGAATAAAGTTAGGTTCGTTGGCTGGCTAATGGGTGTGAGCAATGTTTGAAATTTACCTGCTTGGGCTGCTAGAGAAAATAAGTATGACAAGTTTAATTCTTTATTCTATGAATAATTAAGACAACTGAGAGCATAATATGCTTTTGAATCTGTTTCTGAAATTGGCCGTAGCAGATTTTCTGTGTAGATCAGCATATTGCTGGTCATGCTGTATGCTATTTGCTTTGATTGTATATTTAGCCTTTAGCACCTTAATTTTCTTGATATCTCACCCCAAACTTCACTATAGATAGCTATAGTTTCAATTCAATGCAACCAAAACCAAAGACTATGAAGAATTTAATCCATTTATCAAAGGACTCTTAACAACCACTCAAATGATATTATATTTCTTTTTTAAAGTTCAAAGTCACTCGAATAAGGTTAACAAGTTAATTTTACTGACAATCACAATCCATCATCAAAATATTGGTAACATCATAGTCACATTATTATCCATGATATTATCTTCTAATATTATAATTTTTTTCTGAATATTTAACAATTATCTTAAATCTACTTGATATTGATATAAAATAAATCATGTACTATATGTACTATATATACAAAAAATATTATTTTCATGAATGAATTTTTTCTTATGCCATTGACAGACATCTAGTATAAACGTGGTATCGATACCATGGTATTGGCTATACTACATGTCTGTCACCCTATACTAGCTTTATACCAGGAAAATAAGCTGGTATAAACGTGGTATTGAAACCAGCATGCTTTGTCTAGTATGAATCTAGTATTTACAAAATTTACTGAACGTAGCGTCGTTTTAATGCTACGGAAATTATAGGAATTAGATTTTAAATTAGTTTTAACATCAAGTTGAAAGTAATTAGTAGGCAAAGTAGGCATTAAGTTGCAAGTAACATAATACAAATATAAATTTTCTATATGACACCACAACAAAATTCACAAAATATGTCAAATGATACTAGGTTTATACTAGATTACATGTCTGTTACCATGCTAGTATTGTTCATACCATGGTATCGATACTAGATGTCTGTCAAGGGCTTTATTATATAAAAGAAATTTTTCATAAATGAAATTTTATCTACAAATTTTCATTTTTCTTCTTCTTCTTCTTATTCAATCTTTAAACATGATACTTTTTCATATTATGAAATTACTTTAAAGCGAAAAATATCCTATCTTACATTTTGTGTACATGTACATATTTTTCATCTCAAAATTTTTAAGAGTAAAATTTTTTAAAAAAATTTTCAATAAAATCCAAAACACAAATTGAAACAAACAAAAAAATATTTTTATGTAATTTTATATTGTCTATATCATTAACAAAATGTATAAAACAAATAAGATAAAAAAGATAATAAAAATAAATATCTATTCTTTCAAATTAAAATACAAAAAACAGTATATCATATGTACCTACATTTAATGTATAGAAAAAGGAAAAAAACAGAGTTTAATTTGTAACCAATATAAAAATAAATAATTTTATATGTCTGCTTAAAGATGATTACAATTCATAAAAATTATATAAGAAGCTACATTACGTTCTAGATATTTTTATAGTCAATTCCCCTCTGTTTCAAAATTCGTAAAAATTTAAAACAAAATCCAATTTCAATTTCGTACGATTTGAAAATTGATGTTTCAACAACAAAATTCCAGGACTACAATATAAATAGTTCAAGGGTTCGATTATATCTATAAGACATTAATGTTATGAGTATAATAATTTATTGTTATCAGACCGAATAATGAATAAAATATTTGATTTTTCCAATAAAATTTTGAATTTTTATTTTTCCATTTTGAAATTTTCCTTTTTTTTCTTTGTTTTTCAGAAAAAAATTTAAATTTTTATTAGGTTAACGTATATACATATATGTATGTAGTTACAATGCTATGAAATGCTGTCATTTAAATGGTGAATTTACTGTGATATGATCACAGATGTTTCGCATAATGATGCAGAGAATATCAATGTCATGTATTCCAATTATGTGTGTGCTATATGTAAAAGTACATGTGTATATATTTATGTATGTAAAAAAATCGTAGCATATGATTCTCATATTTCTCTTTATACGACTACACATATTACCTATCTTGTATATTTAAAATGTAAATCGAATTAATTTCGATTATTTGTTCATATTTCAAACATTACATTACATGGATTGTATATGCTCAGACTGCATATGGGTACTTTAGTTATTATATTTTTATGTTCATAAAATTTATTTTATAATTTTACGATAATATGCAATTTATAAAATTTTGCATTGATCCATTAAAAAAAAATGTATTAATACATATATGAGTATAGATGTATATTTTTTTTTTCATATATCACTTTAAAATAATAAAAAAAAATAAGAAAGACACAAAGCATATACTAAAAGGATATTATCATTTATGTATAATAAAAGCTATTCCAATACCGAGGAATGGTGTATAAGATACAACCAGGAGTTGTATGAATTATTCGAATCTCCTCCACTATATCAACTCGTAAAAAACTTATGAGACTAAGGTGGGCTGCTGGTCATGTATACAAAGACAAAATAACGCTAGGGTTCATAGGAAAATGATAGATATATGATTCCACAGGTCTATAGATCTATAGAGTTAGATCAAAAGCACGTTGGGAAGATGAAGTCGCAAGGGATTCTCGGACGTTATTGAGAGTTAGCAACTCTAGAAGGGATGCCGTTGATAGATAGCTGTTTGGAGTACCAAACTTTTGGAGGCTCAGTGACAATTTGTTCCGTAGAGAGTGGTACGCCTGTTTCTAAAGCCATCGAAGAAGAAGAAGATCTATTCATAAAATTTAAATAAATGTAATGGTATAATGCTTGTTAATTGCCATTTTTTTTTTGTGATTAAAATTAAAATTGAATTCACATAAATGCGTTAAAGACTTTATGTTTTAAAGTATGATATGCAATGAAACGAATTGTTTAAAACTTAGGATCAATTCTCATCAACGACCCCGCCAGACGTATAAAAAACGTACGATAAAACGAAATTTTATAACTTCTACCACGTAAAATTTTATTTCAAATGTATAAATTTCATTTCAAAACTTTAAAGTTAAAAAAGTAAATAAAATTTGGTTTTTTTTTTTTTTTTTTTTTTTTTGATAAAATTTAAGAACGATGTTATTTTCTGGAAAAAAATATAACAATAAATTACGGCATATTTCCTTCAACAATTTCATTGTACAATGAATTTCAAACACATTGCGTAATGTAATACTCATATATTAATGATACACATATAAAACTACAAGAAATTTTATTTTTCCTAATTCCCTTTACAAATCTATGCATTAATTTATCACAAAATAAGGAATTGCAATATTGTTAAAAAAGTTTTTTTTCGTTATTTTGCAAATAAATATGGTATGTATCTCTAACGTACCTACACGTTTTATATTATTATGTTCTTGGAACTCGAATGGCATAAACTTTGTGTTGTGTATAAAGTATTCGTACGGTATCAGGATATCAGAGGGTATATCAGGCAGCATTATATGATGTTTCATATGTTCAAATATTTTTACAATTTATTTTGTACTTAAACTTTGCATTACACACTATACATTATTCTGTAACTATACTACTATTCCCACTACATACAAAAACTATTGTGATAAATTTATTTGTTTTTAGACTGTAAAGTGTAGGTAGGAGTATGTGTGCGTTTACAGAATGTGTATTTCTTGTACTACATACTTTTGTGAAAAAAAAAACTTTAAATTACAGGATTATTTTTTCAAAAGTTTTATACTAATTTGTTTCTGTTGTTACCATATAGTTTTACTTTTTACATTTATTTTATATTTTTAGTTGTTTTAGTTGTGTTTTATGGTGTGTGTTTTCTATTGTCAGAAACAGTAGAATGGAAATTACAAAATTGCAATTGAGTACAATACAACTGAAGGATATGCATTCAGACTCACGTAGTACCAATACGTAAGATAGGCACATTATACTTATAGGGATACAAAAATACAAAATAAAATTGAAATGATTATAAAAGAAATAAATAAAGTAATTTATATGTACTATTACAGATATTTGTATTCTGTATTGTATTTGAACTTCTATAAGTAAAATATTTACTTATTGTGTCTGTGGTGGTTATAGTTAGTTTGTATAC